>CAMZMU010000106.1:30243678-30433386 GCA_947311845.1 Poa pratensis | reverse complement strand
CACTTGTTGTCATACTATATTAAAATTTTGATATACTTGTCACTAACTAACTTAAAATTTGCTTAAAAACTGTAGATGGCACTCCATTGGACCGAGTTCGTTCAGCTGGAGAAGGACAGCAAAGCTGACGTTTGAGAGGGACTTGTTCGAGTTGACCAAGCTGTTAGGTCGCCCCGCTCCAGAGTTTGAGGGAGCTCAGATTGATGTTCACGGTGTTGGAAGGCTGAGCTGGCTCATCAGATCGTCAGTTCGCAGGAACATCAAGTCTCCCAATTCCAGGACGCTCATCTTCACCACCAAGAGGCCACCTGGGTTGACGGTCTTGTACTGCTACACAGAGGATGCTAGCCCGACTTTGTGAGGAGCACAAGGCGGAGTTAGTAGACTCCCGTTCCGGTTCTACGGGAGGCGCAACTGTGATGGACACCCTACTCCTTCACCTTACCACCCGATGTTTGGGAGCTACATCATGGACATGGAGATCTTACTTCAGTGCACTCAGGATGATCTGTTGCGCACTAGGATTCAGCTCCACTTCGACCGCGAGTCGCTCGTTGAGCTTCGCGAGAACGAGATGAAGCTGATGGAGAAGGTTGCTCTTCTCAGGAAGAGGGCCCAGCTGAGGAAGACTATCGTGAAGCTCCGCACGAAGGTGGCAGAGCAGGACGGACTGATTGAGGATCTAGAGCACCATACTGACGAGATGGAGGAGGAGGGCGAGGATCTCCGCAAGGAGAACGACGCTTTCCTCAGTGACGATGATGACTTCGTGGAGAGATGGACTGGAGAGGAGGTGATGAGGAGGAGTTAGTGACGAGGAGGAGGATCCCGAGGAGCCAGCCTACCAGTCAGATGCTGACGTGTTAGAGCTGGAGGTTCCACCTCAGTAGGCGAGTGACTTGATCACTACCGCAGGATTAGGTTGACCCCCTATAGCTAGTCGAGTATAGTAGTGGTTCTTTTGGAAACCAGATGATGTTGTAAGCTTGATGTTGTTGTGAACTCTTGATGTATTGTTTGTGAAATATAAGTATGTTTGTCTTGTTTAAATCTGTGTGAACTATTTTCATATAAATCTTAAATTAATCAACCACTTGAGAGATCTTTTCCCTTAGTCGAACTTTTCTTGCCTTGTCTCTTATACCCGGTGTGCTTCAGGATGCCCCCCGTCGCAGCAATGCGGAAGGATCAGGATCAGCACCACCACCACCGGACCCAACCCCCACCCAACTTCTCGCACTTATCATGGAGGAGCGTGAAAATGCCCGGCAAGAGCGCCAAGCTCATCTCGCTGCCTTACAACAACTCGCAGCCGCTATAACAACAACAACAATAACAACAACAACAACAATGGTGGTAATGGCAATGGCATGAAACCAGCGATCTACCTTAGGCGATTTTCAGAAGACCAACCCACCCACCTACTCCAAGGGACTTCACCCACTAGAAGCCGATGATTGGCTTCGCACCATCGACAATAATCTGAAGTTGCTGCTGTGGGAGAAAATGAGAAAGTGTTGTATGCAACCCACTATCTCGCTGGACCTGCAAGAGCTTGGTGGGAAACTACCAAGACTCTCCAGCCAGCTGGTCATGTCATCAACTGGGCTGAGTTCCAGGAGAAGTTCCGCAAGAAGCATATTCCCAGGACTTATTGAGAGGAAGAAGGATGAGTTCCGCAAACTGAGGCAGGGAAGTAGAGATGTGGTCGGTTATCTTGAGGAGTTTACCGACTTATCTCGGTATGCTCCTGATGACACCGACAAGGAAGAGAAGAAGATGGAGCGTTTCATGAGTGGACTCATGATGAACTTCAGTGTGCTTGGTTATCCATGACTTCCGTGATCTGGAGTCACTTGTGGACAAAGCATCCAGCTGGAGACCAAGCGCAAGTCTATGTATGAAGGTCGCAAGAGGAGGATGAATGCTCAGGAAGGTTCGAGCAGCCAGAAACCTCGTATCTTTCAGCAGAACACCAGGCCTGCCTATCGTCCACCCCAAGCTCCACGCCCCAATTACCCTAACCGCCCAAACAACTTCAACCGCCCCAATGACAATAACCGTCCCGGAGGAAACTTCAACAACTTCACCCGCAATCCCAATGTGATCTGCTTTGAATGCGGCAACAAGGGTCACTACTCCAAAGAATGTCCCAATCCCAAGAGGAATGTCCAGCGCCCCAATGCGCCGGCACAGAACAATGGTCAAGGCCGCAATGGAAATGGAAATGGCAAGAATGCCGCACCTCGCGGAAATGCTGCTGTTGCCAAGGGTCGTCTGCACCACATCAATGCTGAAGAAGCTCAGGATGCTCCGGATGTTGTGCTGGGTACGTTCCTTGTCAACTCAGTACCTGCAACTGTTCTGTTTGATTCTGGTGCTACCCATTCATTTGTTACCCAAGAATTTGTTGCTAAGGGAGGTTTAGTTAAGAGCCTCTTACCCAAACCCATGGTCATCCAAATCCCAGAATCCACCGTAGAGACCAAGATGTTTTGCTCCGATGTACCCCTTGAGATCAAAGGAGAAAAGTTTCCAGTTAACTTAATTGTTCTGGGAACCCAAGGCATCGATGTTATACTCGGTATGAATTGGTTAGCCAAGTACCATGGTCGAATTGACTGTGCCAGAAGAGCTGTATCCATCACCACCGACAAAGAAGTAGAAGTGGAGTATGTGTCTGAAACTAGTCAACCTCACCCAGGCTGCCATGAGAGCATAGCTCGACCCGCCCTAGATGAGATCCGTGTTGTTCATCTGTTCAAGGATGTTTTCCCAGAAGAATTGCCTGGTATGCCGCCAGAGGGATATTGAGTTCATAATTGAGCTTATCCCAGGAACCCCCCATATCCCAAAAGCCTTATCGGATGAATCCGGAAGAACTGGTTGAGTTGAAGAAGCAGTTGGCTGATATGCTAAGCAAAGGTCTTGTCCGCCCAAGCGCTTCACCATGGGGATCACCCATTATATTTGTGGACAAGAGAGACGGTACCACACGCCTGTGTGTGGATTATCGCAAGCTGAATGACGTGACCATTAAAAATAAGTACCCTCTTCCCAAGATCGAGGATCTGTTCGATCAAATGAACGGAGCCCGAGTCTTTTCAAGATCGATCTTCGGACAGGATACCATCAGTTGAAGATCGAGAGACAGATATTCCCAAGACCGCCTTCACCACTCGTTACGGTTTGTTTGAATACACCGTGATGTCTTTTGGTCTGACCAATGCCCCAGCCTATTTCATGAATCTCATGAACAAGATTTTCATGGAGTACCTCGACAAGTTCGTGGTAGTTTTCCTTGATGACATCCTTATTTATTCCAAGACCGAAGAAGAGCATGCTGAACACCTGCGTCTAGTTTTGGAGACCCTCCGAGAGCACCAGCTGTATGCCAAGCTTAGCAAGTGTGAGTTTTGGCTCAGTGAAGTGGCATTTCTCGGACATGTTGTGTCTGCCGGAGGAATTTCTGTTGACCCTGAGAAGATACAAGCCATTCTTGACTGGTTATCCCCAACCAATGTTTTGAAATCCGAAGCTTTCTCGGACTTGCCGGTTATTACCGCAAGTTCGTTGAAGGATTTTCCAGTATAGCCAAACCTCTGACCCAACTGTTGAAGAAGGACAAGAAATTTGAATGGACTCAGAAGTGTGAGGATAGTTTCCAAGAACTGAAGAAGAGACTAACCTCAGCCCCAATCCTGATCATGCCAGACGTCACCCAGAGTTTCGACGTGTATTGCGATGCATCACGCCTCGGACTTGGTTGCGTTCTGATGCAAGAAGGCAAAGTTGTGTCGTACTGTCCCGGCAGTTGCGACCGCATGAAGAGAATTACCCAACCCATGACTTGGAGTTAGCTGCTGTGTCTTTGCTCTTAAGAAGTGGCGTCCCTATCTTGCGGGACATCGCTGCGAGGTCTATACAGATCACAAAAGCTTGAAGTATATTTTCACCCAGAAAGATCTGAACCTGCGACAGAGGAGATGGATGGAATTAATCAAGGATTATGATATTGGAATCCATTATCACCCCGGAAAGGCTAATGTAGTTGCCGATGCCCTTAGTCGCAAACCTTGCACCCTGAATGCCCTGATCCAAGCCGAACAGCCAGCCTTGTTCAAAGACTTCCAAGATTTTGGACTAGAGCTTGTTAGCCATGGTTATCTCGCCAATTAGAGTTAACCCCAACCCTGATGGATCAAATCAAAGAAGCCCAGAAAGGTCATGAAAGCATAGAGGGAATTAGGAAGAAATTTCCCTCGGCAAAGCACCCGGTTTTACCGAAGATGCTGAAGGAGTGCTGAAATTCAATGACCGTATCTGTGTGCCCAATGTCACGGAACTTAAGGAGTTAATCCTGAAGGAGGCCCATGAGACCCCTTATTCAATCCACCCCGGCGGAACCAAAATGTACCAAGACCTTCGAGAAAGATTTTGGTGGCATGGAATGAAGCGAGAGATTGGTTCATTCGTAGCCAAGTGTGATATCTGTCAGCGAGTCAAGGCTGAACATCAGCGACCCGCTGGATTGCTTCAACCTTTGAAAATTCCCGAGTGGAAGTGGGATGAGATTGGAATGGATTTTATTACCGGACTTCCAAGATCCAACCGAGGCCATGATTCAATCTGGGTCATCGTTGATCGACTGACCAAGGTTGCCCACTTTGTTCCTGTCAAGACCACTCATACCGGAGCTCAGTTAGCAGACCTGTATATTTCCAGAATAGTGAGCCTGCATGGTGTGCCTAAGAAGATTGTATCTGATAGAGGCACGCAATTCACCTCAAGATTCTGGAAATCCCTTCATGAAGCCCTCGGAACCAAGTTAGCCTTTAGCACAGCTTATCATCCCCAGACCGATGGCCAGACTGAGCGAGTGAACCAGATATTGGAGGACATGCTTCGCGCATGTGTTCTATCCTATGGTTCCAAGTGGGAAGATTGTCTTCCGTTTGCAGAGTTCTCGTACAACAACAGTTATCAGTCTAGTCTGCAAATGGCCCCTTTTGAAGCCCTTTACGGCAAGAAGTGTCGTACACCCCTGAATTGGTCCGATACCGGAGAGAGCAAATTGTTCGGACCAGATACCCTCCGAGAAGCTGAAGAGCAAGTTCAGCTTATTCGTGAACGCCTCAAAACTGCCCAATCCCGTCAGAAGAGTTACGCTGACACCAAGCGCCGTGACCTCACTTCAGTCGGAGATTATGTTTATCTCCGAGTGACACCCCTCAAGGAATGCAGCGTTTCCATGTCAAAGGAAAATTAGCGCCAAGGTATATTGGACCCTTCAAGGTCATTGCTCGTCGAGGAGAAGTATCCTATCAGCTGGAGTTACCCCAGGAGTTAGGAGATTATCATGATGTCTTCCACATTTCCTTGCTCCGGAAGTGTCTTGAAGTTCCTGACCAGCCTGATGTTTTCAAAAACATCGACCACCTCTCCATCGACCTGAACCAAGACCTGACTTATCGTGAGAGACCCCTCAAAATTCTCGAAGAAGATGTTCGTGTTACCCGAAGACGTGCGATCAAGTTTTACAAAGTCCAGTGGACTAACCACTCTGAAGAAGAAGCAACTTGGGAACGCGAAGATTATCTTAGAAGCGAATTCCCAGACCTCCTTAAAACCTAAGCCTAGCAAATCTCGGGACGAGATTTATTTTAAGGGGGGAAGGATTGTAACATCCCAAAATTATTATCAGGATTATATTCCAAAAATGAGAGCCAACAAAAACTTTTGTTGTTTATTGTATGTTAATTGCTTTTGTTACTTGAGTTGTTGTTCTTGCTGTTTGTGTGAGTGTTTGCTCTAGTGAACACTAGTAAGAAAGAAAGAAAACAAAATAAAAATCAAAGCAAGAAAAATAAAAGTGACAAGTTGTCACATAAAATCTCAAGTGACAAACTCAATTTTTTCAAACCAAAGTCAGTGGAGTTAATGTAAACACTCCCCATTTTGTTCCTACCACTTTCCCCTCTCAAATATTATTTTTGAACTAGTTTTAAAATTCTAAAATAAAAACAAATTGAAATAAATTAAAATAACATAAACAAAGTACTATAAAAGAAAATGTTTCAAAACATTTTATTTTTTATGCCAATTTTTGTGGAGCTTCTGTACATTATGGGAAGGCCCCACAAATTTTTGCAAATTTTTCTAAATTGTTTACTGCCTAAATAAATCCAAGAAACCTTCTGGATTTAACAGAAGGACTAAAACAGAAATAAAAAAAAGCAGAGAGGAGGCAGGGGGTTTTCTGCAAAAACGTCATCCCCTACCTCTCTCCCTCGCCCCGAAGTGCCGCCGTGTCGCCCTGCCGTGCCCTCGCCGATTTCGAGCCGCCCAGGCCCCCCCTGCGCGCGCACCCGTTGCCTCTGCTGCCTCTGCGTGCAGGAGAGAGCAGTCGAGCCCCTCCCCGCGCCTTTACACCGCCCTTTTCCCCGATGCCTCGCCGTGGCACCCGCGGCATCGCCGGCCAAATTGGCCCAGCTCTCTACGCCTCGACACGCGCAGCTCGACCCACACCTTCTAGAACACCTCCGGACCCCGGTAGGCACCGCGTCTCCACGTACCCTGCACCGCCGCGTCGGATTTGAGAAGAAATATCTCGCCGGAACGCCATGGACGCCGTCCGTGCGCTCCGTCCACGATACGCCGGCCCCCGCCTATAAAACCACCCCCAGACCGCGCCAGGAACACCACGCCACTCCCCGCCCTCTCCACTCACCTCTGTGCACCGCCAGAAGGGCGTGAGCGCCGCCCGTGCTTCTCTGAACCTCGCCGTGTCCGAGGTAGGAGACGGCCGTGTCCACGCCGTTAGGCTGACCCATTCTTCCCTCTCTGGCCTGCACTTGCTTCCCTCTGCTTCACCGCACTCACCACACCCTTTTTCCCTCTGGATTGTGTCCAGATTCGCCGGGGGATCATCGCCGGAGTTGCTGCCGTGTCCGCGGGAAGTTCAGAAGCTCGCCGTGGACGCTCCGCTCCGTCCCAGCAAGTAGGACTCATCCAGGAGCTTCCACCTCACCGCCGCCATCGTCTCGCGTCATCGCCAACCTCTCCCGTGCCCCCTAGGTGAGACCTCCGTCCACCACATCACCGCCGGCGCGACGGCGCCACCAGTTCTTGGTCGTCGCCGTTGCCTTGAATCTGGGCCGTTGGATCTGGATCCAACGGTGCCTTACCGTTTCACAGAGAGAGACTAACGTGTGGACCCACACGTCAGCGTTTTAATGTTTTCCCTCGCGCGCACTGTGACACTGCCACTGGGTCCCACCTGTCAGCCTTTTCAACATTATCCAGAGAGATTTAATTTCGAATTTAAATTCCTCTCTGAGAAGTCAGTACTGGTCCTGACTTTGAAATTTAATAAATCAAGATTAAGAATCCAAATAAATCAAACTCAATTGTTCTGGAAAGCTTATAAAAATGTTTAACAAACCCAATTGGTCTCATGTCATTTAATTAAATAAATAAAAAGTATTATTAAAAATACTACAGAAGGTTTAAATTCTAAACTTGTTTGTTTCTGATACTCTGTTAGTCCAAATAATTCCAAACCAATTTTGCTAGCTTAGTACTGCCATGTATTAGCTTCCCTAATTTTGGTAGAATTAATTGTGCAGTAGTATTTGTTTAGTATTCAGTTGGAGTTTAAATACCCCTCTGCACTCAAACATTTAAATATGTTAATTGGTAAACCCAAATGAATTAGGACCAATTTTGTTAGGTCACATTTAGTCATGTTGAGTCACCCCTAAAAGGGTTTAATTTTTGAAGAAATATAATTTAAATGGTAGCCAAAACTTGATAATTAAGCTTCTGGATTCAAACAATTGTGTAGGGAGTTTAGTAAGTCCAATTGAACCAAATCAAATTGTGTTGTCTTCTACACATCAGTAGATTTCCATATAATTTTAGTTTGTATTTTTGTGACCAACAGAACTCAAGTTATTGAATTAAACATATTCCACAAGTTTCTGCCATAATTTAGAAGTAAATAATTGATGTTTAATTCAATTATTTTGAAACCAAATTGCATAGCTTAATGTGTGCAGTAGCTATGTGTGATGTTCATGATTGTTGTGTTGAGATGATTGCTTGTATAGCTTAGTGATTGTTTGCATTGTTTGTTTATTAATTAGACGAGAACGTTGTCGGATATATCGAGGAAGGAGAGTTTGCTGAATTTGAAGAACAAGAGCAAGATCACTTTGCCAAGCAAGGCAAGCTATTCTCTGAGCTTGCACTACAAACATATGCATCTACCTTCATAACATGTTGTACTCTCAAAGCAAGATTTATAAAACCCATTTCAAAACTATATGGATATTATTTTGCCACCCTATGTAGTAGTTTATATAAAACTTTAGGATGGGAAACAATGTTGTTACTCAAAACTCCTTTGAAATTTCTTATGTGGTTATGGAATGCCGAGATGTCGGTGTTGGAATGGAGACATGGAAAAATGGTGATGTTTATGAAAAATGCACAGTGTCCTAGTACTATGGCAACCAATCCTACCCTGTGCGACCACATTTACCATATATGGGAAAAGGCTTAGTCATGTAGTTTGCTCTTATTAGTATGGGATACCTCATCAACGGAGATGCCTCCGTTATGCATGAGGGGATGGTCCGAGGATCTACCCCCTGACCCGGGTCCTCACACAAGATGGTGGGGAGGATAGAAGGTTCCACCATAAACCGCCGGACAAAACTATGAGTCCTCACACTTAGGGTTTCTGACGGTAAACTGGACTGGGTGTTGATGGAAAGTGTCATATGAGAAGGATCCTATACTAGCATGAGCAAATAAGAGACTATGGCCGGCGGCTTACTTCGCATACACCTGGTATGGCGAGACGTGGCAGACACGATGAGTTGCCGGATGGATGTGGGTTAAAAGCGTGCTACCTCTGCAGAGTGTTAAAAACTATTCGAATAGCCGAGTCCTCGGATATGGACAATTGGGAGACTGTCCTATGACCTTGTGCAAGTTTTTAAAAGACTTTGAGTTTTAAAAAGAAAATAAAGTGGAGAATGTTTCTTACACCTATACCAACGGATCGGTATGAGGTGGTTGGATGAAAGTGGACCATGACGGACTATGGTCGGAAAAAGGAGAAGTTTTGGAGAAACAGATGAAAGTGGTGACTTCTTCAAAAATAGTTATAAAGCTCTTCTTACCTTTTTCAATAAAGATATAGAGATGTTTTAAATAAGTAAAAGTTGTCAACTAAAATAAAACTGGTGCATACTCATGTTGGGGTAGTTTGCGAGTACATTCAAATGTACTCATATTGGTTTCGTCCCTGGCTATTGTCCTAGCCAGACTACGAGGAGGAACACTACGCAGAACAGGATTATGGCGACTTCTACGCCAACTAAGGATCTCCACAAGTCAGCTGCCTGTCGGGTTGTCATCGTTAGAATATGATGTCTACTACGCCGTAGCTTCCGCTGATCTTTTGGTTTGGCCCTTGAAGGCACCTATGTAAGAACTTGGTCTAAATGACCATTTATGTAAGACTTTATCTTCCGTACTGTAATGGATGTGAACTTTGGTATCCAATTCGGGTTATGTGCAACGACAGACTGATCACAGGATCATTGTGTTAAGCATAATCGGGTATTTCGGACAGCTAGTCCGGGGTCCCCACAGCTTCATCCGTCCACTCGAATTTGTCTGCTTTCTTCATCAATTTGTAAAATGGAAGTGCTTTTTCGCCTAGTTTGCTGATGAATCGACTGAGTGCTGCTACTCGGCCGGCTAGCTGCTGTACCTCATGGAGTTTGGTAGGTCTCTTCATTGTGAGTATAGCTTGTATCTTTTCTGGGTCTGCTTCGATTCCACGTGCAGATATCAAATAACCCAAGAATTGTCCAGCTGGGACACCGAAGGTGCATTTCTTTGGGTTAAGCTTGATGTTGTATCGATTGAGATTCTTGAATGTCTCCTGTAGATCACTGATTAATGTGTCCTCCTTTTCAGTCTTGATGACGATGTCGTCGACGTAGACCTGAACATTGCGTCCTATCTGTTCTTGTAGACAGTTTTGCATCATGCGCTGGTAAGTTGCGCCTGCGTTTTTGAGCCCGAAAGGCATGGTTGTGTAGCAGTAGACCCCGAGTGGGGTTATGAATGCTGTTTTGTCTTCGTCTTCTTCTTTCATCCGAATTTGATGGTATCCTGAATATGCATCCAAAAATGATAACCGAGCGCATCCTGCTGTTGAGTCGATGATCTGATCGATTCGCGGTAATGGAAAGTGATCTTTTGGACAGCATTTATTTAGGGCTGTAAAATCTACACACATCCGCAGGGTATCTGAGTGCTTCTTTTCAACCAGTACATGGTTAGCAACCTCGATTGCACCTCTTTTGGGATCGGAGACACGGCGTATAGTTTGCTTGACTAGTCTAGATCCTGGCTTGAGTTGTAGAGAATGCTCGGCGAACTTTCTGGGGACACCTGGCATATCAGCTGGGCACCATGCGAATATTTCCCAGTTTTTACGGAGAAATTCGACGAGCGCATTTTCCTGTTCGCTGGTAAGACTCGATGATATGTTGACCGTTTTTGAGGGATCGGTTGGGTGCACTTGATGCTTTCTTGTGTCGTTGGTTGCATTGAATTGTCTGTCGGATGCTAACCTCTTGTGTTCCGGCAGAAGTGTGCGGTCGTTAGAAACCTCGAGCTTGGCAAATGATTGCTCCATCCCATACCTCTCTGAGATTTTGCTGAAGTCACGGTCACATGAATCTGACTTTTGAAAGTTCCCGTTGATCGTGATGACTCCTTTTGGTCCCGGCATTTTGAGCTGGAGGTAGGCGTAGTGTGGGACGGCCATGAATCGAGCGAAAGTGGGGCGCTCAAGTATTGCATGGTATTGTGACTTCCAATCGACCACTTCGAACTCAATCGACTCCGTTCTGAAGTGAGTGGGATCTCCAAACGTAACATCGAGTTGTATGGTGCCTTCTGGGAGCACTGCTTTGCCTGGGACGATACCGTGGAAGGTACTTGTGGACTTTGGCAGATTTTCGACTGATTTGTTCATTCTGCGTAGCGTATCTGCAAAGATTATGTTGAGGCCGCTACCTCCGTCCATGAAGACCTTGGTCATGGCGTAGCCTCCGATTTGGGCGTCGAGTACTAAGGCTGCATGCCCTGGTCGATATACTGCGGGTGGATGGTCCTCTCGATTGAAGACAATCGGAGTTTCTGATCCTTTCAAAAAATCTGTTATAGCTGGGGGTGCCATGACCGTCATATTGACGTGTCGAGTGTGTAACTTTTGCTCTCTATTGGAGGGACGTCCTCGCTGGATCATGTTCATCTGCCCACGTGGTACGGGATATTTTTGCCCATCCTCTTGCTTCATATGGTGCATGGCGGCCGCCATTTGTGTATTGGGTTGTGTTGGCACCATGTACACTGGCGTCGGTTGCGCTTGTGTTCGTGCAGGATACATTTGAGTAGGCTGGTTTTGTGGCGATACTGAATATGCTTGTGCTTGCTGTAATTGTTGCGGTGCTAGATATGCCTGAACAGGCTGTGTTTGCGGTGTAGTCGATGGAGTGTGCGTCAGTTGAGGAGGTGCACGTCCATCTTTTTGAAGTCGTAATACATTTTCAATCGCGAGTTGATCGAATTCCCTGCAATTTCTCAGCGAGTGGCTAGAGCGAAGCTTACCATCATCCCCCCTGTAAAGATGGAATCTGCAATAATCGTCCATCCTTTCTTCGACTGAGCGCTCAGGCTCTTTGTCTGCTCGCTTGCGCCATTCGGGCCTCTTGTAGCTATCGCGGTCGTCGCGTCTGTTGTCTCGACTGTCACGTCGATCGGCTGTGCGATGGTCTCGATTACCTCGGCGGTCGTCCGTACGATGATCTCGATTATCACGATGATCGTCGGGTCGTCTGTCAGTTTGGTCGCGGCTGTCCCTTGACTGGACAAAGCCTGCTGCGATGAAGTTTGGATGGTCATCGTCGTGATAACGATGCTTGCGTTTGCGCCTTCGATCATCTCTGTAGCTATCTCTACGGTCTCGACTGCCGCCCTCGTGATTTTCATGTAAGGGTACAGGTCGAGTGCTTCATACGGAGTCTTCTCCATCTGCCCATTTTGTTGCGAGTACCATGAGTGCCGCCATTGTCTTTGGATCTTCTCGACCAAGTGTTTCTTTGAAGTCTTCTCTCCAGAGTCCGTTTTTGAAGGCATCGATTGCCCTATCTTCTGATACATTGCCTACAGAGTTGCGGATGGTGGTCCACCGCCGTATGTACGATCTCAGAGATTCATCTGATTTTTGCTTGCAGGTCCAGAGCTCCTCGAAAGTTTTGGGGCGCTCACATAGAGGCTCGAAGTACTTGATGAAATCACCTTTGAAGTGCTCCCACGAATCGTAGTATGATTCGGGTAGCGATTTGAGCCAATCGCGAGCTGTTCCTTCCATCATGAGTTGTATGTATTGCATAGCTGTAGTTGTGGTGCCACGCTGACATCCGACTGCCAGCCTGTAATCTTCTAGCCAGGCTGATGGCTCTTGTTTGCAGTTGAACTTTGGCGTGGTAGCTAGCGAGAATTTCTTGGGCATACGAGCCTCCCGGATTCGTCGAGTGAAGCATAGCGCTCCACAGGGTCCGATTTCTGCTTCCGAGTCTGAGCTGTTGCTGTATGACCTCCTCGAGTGGCTCCTGCTGGAACGATGACGGCGTGAGCTTTTTCGACTGCTCCTTCCCCGAGGACTTCGACTGCGACGGTCCCGATCTGTATCTCTCCTTGGAGTTGCTTGTGGGTGTTGTATGGCTTGTGCTGCTATTGCCAGTTGTTTGTACAGTTGGAGGTGCTGATCCCTCTTTGGGTCTCCTGCAGGAGGTTTGATTGTTCTGAGATAGGTGCCTAGCGTCATCAGCGCCCCGGCTGGCTCAGTAGGTATGGGGACTCCTTCCGCGTCGACTGCCATAAAGGCTGGGTTTAGGTTTCGAGTGACCGCTGCACGATCTGCGTCTCCGAGGTTTACGAATCGTGACCTATTCGCGGGGTCGTTTCTGCCTGTTGAACTCGTAGACATTGCTCTTCGCCGAGCACTCGATATGCTAGCTTGCTTTTTGCGTTCCTCGAGTACCGCTCGGTAGTTCTTCAACCGTATCGATTCTTGCCACTGGAAGTATTGTAAGGTCAATACCTCTTCCGGAGTTGTGTTTGCTGGTAGCATTGTGCAGCTTTCGATTACTTTGCTCACTTTTTCCGCCATCTCTGCGGTGATGGTCAGCGTGGTTGTTCCGTCGGGCATGGTGACTGTGCAAGGGTATTCTGTAGGTCGACGGCATGTTGCAGCTGCTGATGTTTCTGCTCTACTCGCGGTGTATACCTGATACCGTACCACCCAATCTTCCTCCCACGTGCTGTTAATGCGCATTATGGATTCGGCGTCGTCATCCAAGCTCATGTTGGAGTTGCTTTGCTTGCTGGGGTTTTTGTCGCAATCGAGTAGATCTTCGAGTGCTTTGTCCAGGCTATCTGCGTCGCAGGTGAATATCTTGTGGCTGGCACGGATTTCTGGGCCGTTGAGATCGGCGAGGTATATGTTGTCATCTGTGTTCTCCTTGTTCCCCGCGACGTCGTTGCAGTCGACGATGTTGTCGAGTGACTCGATTGAGTTGTTTGGGCGGTAGGCAGATTCGATCTCGCTTCTTCCAAATCTTTTTGCCACCTCGTCACGGAACTCTTGCGAGGTCATGGATGTTGCAGAGTCGCTTGGCGATTGGATCGGGACGATCTGTGACGATGTCGCGCCCAAGATGGATGGTGTTGCAGTCGAAGCGTTGTCGATTGTTTCCGTGTCGAGTGTCCCCATGTCGAGTGGGTCTAATAGGTCCTGCACACCATCTTTATCGACAAAGAAGTTAAATTTTCCAACTGTAATATCCAAACCTGATTCGAGTCCGGCAAAGGCTTGCTGAGCCTCCATCGAGTGCGGCATGAGCCTCCTTGGAGATTTTGGCGAGTGATCGCTTTTTGAATTGATGCTGGTAGATCTTGCCGGCGAGTTGCCATTTGCAACGGTGGTCGGTGATTTGCTTGTTGATGATGTGGTAGGCGAGTTAGCTTGTGCAGATGCGATCGGCGGGTGGCCGCTTGATGATGAAACCGGCGAAACCGTGAGCCCAATACTACCTGTTCCCACAGACGGCGCCAATTGTCGAGGTGTGCCCTCGGCAATTCCCATGGTTGCTATACCTAGGGTTGATTGTGTGGTAGAGAATGCGTAGTATCGGTGGAATCGACGGCTGACAAGCTGGATTTACCCAGGTTCAGGGCCCTCGAGTGAGGTAAAACCCCTACTTCCTGCTTGTCTGTGTTTATGGTATGATTATGAGGGTTACAAGGGTTCGGCGAGATGCTGATCTCGTCGAGGTTTCGGTGGCTATGGATTCCTTGCCTTGATCGATCACCCTCCCAGCCTTTATATAGGAGGCTGGGTCTCGGGAAACATAACCGACCAAGGTTACATGTATGGAAAGTCTTAACCGACCATAACTTGATCTAACTTGGAAAGCACTCTTCGTCTTGGGCCTTCCTTCGTGGGCTTCAATTAATCCTTGCACTTCTTTGATCATCACGTGCACCAGGTACCTTTACGTTGGGGTACCCGCAGTGTATAACCTCGTCAGCAAGCGTCTGTCTTAAGAATGAATGGTTTGGTGAAATCTGGCAATTTCAACATTGTAGTAGAAGTCATGGCAGTTTTAAGCTTCACAAATGCTTCCTCTGCTTCAGCGTTCCATTCAAAAATCTTTTTTCTTAAGTAACTGTGTCAGTGGTTTTGCAATTATACCATAGGAAGGCACAAATTTCCTATAGTATCCAGTAAAGCCCAGTATACCACGCAATTCAGTGAATGTGGTTGGGCGAGGCCAAGCCACCATTGCTGCTGTTTTTTTGGGGTCAGTAGCTACCCCTTCTTTGGAAACGATGTGTCCCAAATACTCTAGTTCAGTCTGAGCGAAGGAATATTTGCTCGATTTGACAAACAGCTTGCTGTCTTTGAGTAACTGCAAAACCTGACGAAGATGTTGTGCATGCTCAGTCAGTGTTGGACTGTAAATCAGAATATCGTCCATGAATACAAGTGCAAATTTCCGCAGGCAAGGTTTGAGCACTTCGTTCATCACACATTGGAATGTGGCTGGGGCATTGGATAATCCAAATGGCATCACACGAAAGTGATAGTGGCCTTGGTGTGTTTTGAACGCTGTTTTCTCCTCATCTTCTGGACGCATCCATATTTGGTGGTACCCTGCCCTTAAATCCAGTTTGGAAAAATATTGGGCGCCGGCCAGTTCATCTAACAAATCATCAATCACTGGCATAGGAAAGGCGTTGCGAATGATGAGCTCATTGAGACGGCGGCAATCAATGCAAAACTGCCAGGACCCGTCTTTTTGACTAATAACACCGGAGATGCAAAAGGACTCATAGAATGTACAATGACTCCTTCTTCGAGCATTTTTGCCACTTGACGCTCTATTTCGTCTTTGTGCAACGGCGAATAGCGATATGGTCTTGCAATGACAGGTTCAGCCCCTGGTTTGAGTGAGATGGCGTGGTCATAAGCTCGAGACGGTGGAAGTTCTTTGGATTCAGTGAATACTTCAGCAAATTCATCCAGAACCAACTGAACTTCTGTTGGGATAGTGACTTTTGTACCCAAAGGAGTCTGTTCTAACATTGCAAATGCCCAAATGTCATTTCCCTTGGTCCACTTGACCACTTTGTCGATTGGTACTTCAGTAACTGTTGCCAGATTTGCCTCAGATAATCCTAGTAACACAATATTTTTCCCTTTGTGCATAAATTTCAGAGTCTTGTTCTTCCAATTGCAGTACATATCACCTTGGAGAGCTAAATGGATGCCCAGAATTGCATCGTTAGCACTGAGTGGCAAGACACGCATATCATGTTCGAATGTTGCCCCATGCGTCTGATAATCCCCAAGAGCAAGGAATCACTGTAGCACAATTCGATAAGTATTTGAGTGTCGAACCCACGAGGAGCTGAAGGTAAACTATCTTGTCGTGGTTTTGTCACGGTAGATGTTACCGGGTGGTAACTTGAGATTGGAGGCAAGGCGATCATAGCGTTCGGGAGATTGCTTAGCTCGCTAGGGAAAAAGGATGTATCCTGGTTCAGCCTCTCCATAGGAGATAAAGACCTACTTCCAGCCTGGTGTTTCTCTATTCTCATATCGATCTCGATCACCCGGCGGATAACAACACCGGCGGGTTCCGAGTCTAGATTACAAGGGTTTTCGCTATCAGCTTGTCTGTCTCTTGTATCTCTCAAGTTCGTCCTGTTCTATGTCCCAGGAGCCGGTTTATATAGGCACCCGGGTCTCCTGGTCAATTACAAGGTAAGGCCGGGTCACGCCCGAACTCGGAGTCCTAACCAAAGTCTAGCTCAACTATCTTGGCCTCCAAGTCTCGCATACCGCCTCCGGGTCTTCTAGAACCTTCCTTGTTTACACCGGGTTACCGACAAACTCCTTGGTCTGTCAATGTAGCCCGGCCCAAGATGAACTGGTGGGCCTCGCCAGTCTTTCCTCCTGGCGGGTTGTAGCTTCACTGTCCTTGGGCCTACCGGGTTATCTTTCCCCCAACATTAACCTCTAGGATGATTTGAACTCTAAGTTGGCGCACTTCTTCAACCTATGTCCATAGCTTTTGGAGAAGTGCCGCCAGCCTTTGTAGTTCAGATTATCCTCCTGAAATAAAAAGTTAACTAATAATATGCCGGGTTACATTGATTCTTTTTGCGCTAAGTAGCTTTTGCCCATAGTTTCCTTCATAACCCGGCTCCACAATTTCCGGAACATTGGTCAAACTTGTCAGAGAATATTCTCCCCTGAATCTCGGTCGGTCAACATTCCTTATCTTATCTTATCTCTCTTCTTTTTACCATTTTACCCCTAGGTCAACTTTGACCGCGGTTATAAATAATGGGACCCAGGGTAAATGTAATCACTTTTCCCCTCCAGCCGTCACTTCGTCTTCAACCTCGAGACAGAGAGCTCAAGAACCCTAGCGCGAGTTCTTGAACACCCGAAGTCCAATCCAGCCACATCTCCTCAAACTAGGTACAATCGGTCTCCCTTTTAGCGTGAATCTTATTTGTTTGTACTCCGCACCACTATTCTGCTTATCTCCATGTGTTTCTTGATCTAGATCTACTCTCATTGAACCCTGATCTTTTCAGCTTCCTCGAGCTCGCAACAATGGGGAAAAAGACTACAGCGAGGGGATTGAAGAAATCTGCCGGTGGCGTATCTAGCTCCGCCGCGCCCACAACTCCAGCACCGGTGAACTGGACAAAGTCCACGGTGACAGAAGCCACTCTGCAAAAATATGTAGACTACGGCGAGCTCCCGCCCAAGGACGAGATCCAATGGCGCGCGGCAGGCGAGGAGATCCGTCCCAAGCCGAAGGAAAATGAAATTGTGGTACTCCTTGATCATGTAACCCGGGGGCTTCGTCCGCCGGGTTCTCTATTTTTTCGCTGGGTCATGTCTTATTATGGCCTCACTCCTTTAGACATAGCGCCCAATTCTGTTCTGAACATCAGCAACTATGTAGTCTTTTGCGAAGACTACCTCCAAGTTCCTCCCAGTTTAGCTTTATTCCTCGAAATCTTTTACTGCAACCCCCAGAACCGCAAAAACCAAGCCTTAGGGCCATACGGGGGGGTTTCCATCCAACGTAGGAAAGATGCCAGTACTTATTTCCTGGCTCTTCTCTTAGCCAGCCACCCAAAAGGATGGCAGAACACATATTTTTACTGCAAGGACACCTCTCCTGCAAAGGATGAGGCTCGTTACCCGGCCTTCCGGAACTCTCCACTGAAGTACAACGCCAAGATGAATAGCCGGGCTACTGACGCTCCTTCCCGGCTTGAAGTTGAGGGCCTGATTCGCCGGGCCAAAGCTGTGCTTGCCCACGGCTTGTTTGGAACTGACCTTGTCAAATGTTGGGTTGGTTGGTTTATCTAACCACTCTCAATCAGGACCCGGCTTTTCCATGAATATATACTGGTGAGCCAACCGATGACCTGCGATACTCTGAAATGACTCTCACTGATGAACAACTGGTGAAGAACGCCAAGCAACTTCTTGGCGAGACCAAAGAAAAGATCGCAATGACCGGGCTTGCCCCGTTTAGTGTTAAGAACCTGCCACCTTCAGTAATCTTTTAACCTTGCTCCTTTACTTCAAAGCGACTAACCATTTGCCTATAATTCGTTAACTCTCTACTTTTTCCTTGAATAGGACCAAGCATGGTGGTCTGTAGATTTTACCTCTATCTCCTCTTCTGACGATGAGGAAACAGAGACTGACAAGGATAATGAAGATGATGGTGAGCTTGACTCTATTGGCCGGCTCTTTATTGAACTGATTGACAATGACCCGGTTCAAACGAACCCTTCTACTGATAACTCGCCAACTTCTCTCTCTGGACAAGATGACCCAGATGCTGTTGAAATGCCGGGTCAGCAAGCTGCTCAACCTCCTCCTGCTCAAGCTCCAAGTTCTAAAAGAACTCGTGCCGCAATTGCAAAGGTGCCACATTCTCGCTTCTATAATTATGTGATGAACAAATCTCAACCTGAAGAGCAACCACAGGAACAAGAGGAAGAGGCCAACAAGAAGAGGAAGACCCGGTCTACCTCAACCTGTGATTCCCTTAGTGGAGGTATCCCCTACAACACTTCACTTCGTAAAGCTGTCTCCATGATTGGTGCCTCCAAATCCTCGTCTAGTTTTGCTGGCAAAATCCGGGTCTCTAAGTCCCAATCTTTGTCAGCTTCTTCAGATGAGAGTGTGGCACACCTGCCTGATGACATCCAGATCAACATTGGGTATGCTTTTTCCTTTTCTTGTGCAAATACTTCTTTCTTGAATCACTTTTCTCATAAATTTGCATTATACAGTGCCAGGGCGACGCTATTGGAGCCGCCTCCCTCTTCTGACCCGGCCTTGAGCGAGCCTGTTGTTCAAGAGGCTACGGCTCAAGGTCCAACTGTATCTGAGCCGGCAGCAATGGAAGTGGAGCCTCCAGCACCAACTCCTCCAAGCCCTGCTATCGGAACCAATAACCCGGCATCGCCGGCCAAATCTGCTACCAGCTCCCCCAACACTGTCACCAAAGATACTGAGGAAGTGCAAGTGTTGGGATCACGCCAAGTTATCCAAGATGGACCTGCACTACCATTGCCAAGGTTGTGGAACCAGAAGTGAAGACTGAAGCTGGAAGCCGTGGCAAAGACCCGGTTATTTATTCTGGATTACCGGCTTTGGATAGCCTGGAACTTCCTGCGCTGCTTTGAGTACTTTGCCCGGGTTTCACAGCACCGGGGTGTTGAAGACAACTTCATCTCCACCATCCATAAACACCATGAGGTAATTTCCCTTGCTTCTTTTGAATATACTTATGCAGTAGCCCCCAAGCTCCAAGTTTATCACTTGTTGATGAGCTTGGTGCTTATTCTAAAATATCATAACCACAAAAAATACTTAACAACACCTTGTATATAACTTCAAACTGTAGCTGTTTTAAACTTCAAACTGTAGCCCTCAAGTGCCGGGTTGCAAGCCTGCAGCAACCTGGGACTAAATGTTCACTTTGAATTTGTAGACTGTAAAATTTCCACTGAGTAGCCCCTAAGTGCCGGGTTGTATGCCTGCAGCAACCTGGGACTAAATATCACCTTTCACTTTAAATTTCACTTAGCAAAAAACCTTCACTGAGTAGCCCCTAAGTGCCGGGTTGTATGCCTGCAGCAACTCGGGACTAAAATTCTCTTCCAATATTACCTCTTTACTATTTGCAGCCCCAAGTACCAAATTGCATCTATATCAGTAACTTGAGGTGCTAATAACTTTATATTCTTATCTGTAACAGCAAAACGCCTCCCATGCTGCTGAAGAGATTAGCCGGCTTACTGAGCAACTTGCCAGTGAGACCCGGTTAAAGTCTGAAATGGAGACAAGGCTCAAAGAACTTGAAGCCTCCCTATCCAACTCAACAGAAGAAAACTTGTCTTTGAAGAAGGAAGTCGAGAAGCTAGAAGAAACTTGGAAAACCGGCTGGAGTCAGCCGAGAAAAAACTAGCTGAGGCAGAAAAGCCCTCAAATCTTTCACTGACCTACTGGGTGATCTTGTCAAGGCAATCTGGGGTATGACTCTTTTATCTTTGCTCTTGCCTGAATCTGTATACTTTTTTTATCATACACATGAATACCTTGTTAAATATTTTTACAGGAACCCGGAACCATCTGAACCTGGAAAACACTGAAACACAGATACGGAGTGTGATGGCCTTGGTACAGTAACTGTATTATGGAGCCGGGTGAGCAATTGCTGCAGCCCGTGGAACAGATGAGCCGCCCAAGTCACTAAGAATTTTCTGAGCCATCTTTCCACCATTCCTGAATGGTTTTCTCGCTGGAAGATTTCCTGCTGTCGCAAGGGTGCCATGCGCACTCTTGCCTTGGCCAAATCACACTACCCTGACATTGACCCGGCAAAACTTGCCAAAGGTTTCCCAGAGTTCAACTTAGATGGCACGAAATTCGACGACAAATCTTTTGCCCAGATTGACAAGATGATCCGGTATCCTGCCACAACAATTGCTGAAGGCCTCAGGCTGGACATCTTTCAACCCGGCTTTGACAAGAAGGCCCGGCAGGTCGCATCCCCAGAGCCGGAACCAGCAATTGTGGTACCTCCCAAGGCATCTGATCAAGTGGTTGCTTCTGCTATTACCGGGTCAGGGACACCAGCTATGCCTCCTCCCAGGCGCCCAAGCGTAGATGATAATATTGTTGGGTATAAGCTGAACGCAATTTGCTGGAAATCCAAGCCAAGTATTGCAAGCGCTGGGGAATGTTCGAGCAAGGCCAAGTCAAAGGAAGCTCCCAAGACTCAGGAATCTACTCAAATGGTGGCTGACCCGGCAGATGCTTCCAAGGGAAACCCGGCGAGCCAAGCAGAAGAAACCACGAGTTCCGTTCCCGAGCCAGAGCCAGCCGCTACTCCTTCCACAGAACCAACAACTGATGACCTGGCAAGGGCTCCTGCTACTACCCCTGAACAATGAGCTTTGCTACTGCAGATTGATGTCTGCGAAAAAACAATGTCCTATTTGGCCCTTTGTGGCGTTTGCTGTAATAACTTTATGCCTGATACCATATTCTTTTGATGGTGTGCCTGTACACCTTTTGAATTTGCATGAGATGTAACAAAAATTCTTATGTGTTAACTCTGCAAAATTCAATGGTTTAGATGACCCTTTTGTTTATCTTTAACTATAAGCCGGCTTTCGCATGGATTCTCACTGTTGCATCTCACTCTGTAAAAACAGTGTCAGTTAAGTCCCCATGGGCATCATGACTGATTGAGGTTACAGGAGAACAAACAGGCCATATAATCGCGAGTCACATCAAGCTTAAGTAAGATAGACAAGAACATAATGGCTTAAAAATTAGCCGGGTTATGGGATTGCAGCTGTACCTTAAAGATAATCAGCCCCCATGACCAAAGTGTTTCATGGCCGGTCATTAGGTTTGAAGCTATGCTTTCATGAAGCAAGCAGCCCCTAAGACCAAAATATGCAATGGCAGGTCTCTTTTCTTTAGAGTTTCCGGCTCATTGTTCTTAATAAGATAATACAATGGCGGGTCTCCTCTTTCAGGAGTTTCCGGCTCATTGTTATGAATATGATGAATCTTGAATAGAAATAACTAAAAACTGTAAAGTAAATGCATAAAAGAGGTGATTCTTTGGGCACATATATCTTTATTCATATATTAGATCAGCAAGCCGCCTCATTAAAAACCTTCCAGTCCCCTTAGGTACCCTGGTAAGGAAAAGAGTGCGTCTGAAACCTGCTGTCTTTTTACATCGTGTGTACATCTTTGTGAACTCAATTCTAATACTAAGTATAGTAAGGACGAAGCTGTGCTATGTTCCACGGCCTGGTCCTTTCCTCCAATGCTTTGGTACTATGATCAGTATCGTTCAGCCAGTCACTTTTCTCTCTAGCATCAACCAAGTAATATGACCCGTTGTGCAATTTCCGGCTTATGATGAAAGGTCCTTCCCATGGAGGTGACAGCTTGTGCATCCCAGCTTGATTGTGTCAATCGCAAAACTAGGTCACCCTCTTGAAAAGTTCTCGTTCTGACCCGGCGTGCGTGATAGCGCCGCAAATCTTGCTGATAAATTGCTGACCTCTCCAGGACTCGTTCCCTTTCTTCTTCTAACAGATCAACTGCATCTTGCCGGGTTTGCTCGTTCTCAACTTCAACATAAGCCGCCACACGCGGCGAGTCATGTATGATATCACTTGGTAAAACAGCTTCTGCTCCATAGACCAGGAAAAACGGTGTTTGCTTGGTTGATCTATTTGGTGTGGTATTGATTCCCCACACAACTGATGGCAGTTCTTCTACCCAAGCTCCTGCTGCTCTCTTACATGGAACCCGGAGTCTTGGCTTCAAACCACGGAGCAATTCTTGGTTTGCTCTCTCTACTTGACCATTGGCTTGTGGATGAGAAACTGAAGCAACATCCAAGCGTATGCCCTTCTCAGCACAAAATATCTCTGTCTCGCCAAGGGACATGTTTGTCCCATTATCTGTGATGATACTATGTGGGTAGCCAAAACGGTATATGATTCGCTCCAAGAATTTCACCACTGTGATTGCCTCGCAATTTGTGACTGGCATAACCTCAACCCACTTGGTGAATTTATCTATGGCGACTAAGAGGTGTGTTTTCTTACATGGAGACATCTGAAAGGACCCACCATATCAAGACCCCATACTGCAAAAGGCCATGTGATTGGTATGGTTCTCAACTCCTGAGCCGGCACATGAGCTTGCCTGGCATATCTTTGACATCCATCACATCTCTGGACCAAATATTCCGCATCTGCCAGGGCGGTTAACCAGAAAAATCCGTGTCTGAAAGCTTTTGCTACCAAAGACCGGGTCGAAGCATGATGACCACAGTCTCCCTCATGTATTTCTCTGAGAATCTTCTGTCCCTCCTCAGGGGAAACACAACGTTGAACACCCCTGAAGGACTTCTCTTAAACAATCTGTGCCAATAACCACATATGACTTGGCCCGGCGCACAATTTGCCGGGCTATGACTTCTTGCACTGGTAACTCGTCGCGCAGGAGATAAGCAATGTATGGCTCGGTCCACTCTGGTCTTTCATGCACATGAGCAACTAAATCTGAAACTTGATCCGGGCATCCCAGATCCTCTTCTGCTTCTATTTTGACTGATGGGTTCCATAGCTCATCCAAGAAAACATTTGGTGGAACCGGCTCTCTGCGTGAGCCGAGTCTCGACAAAGCATCTGCTGCCTCATTTTTCCTGCGATCGATGTGATCCACCTGATAGCCAGAAAAGAACCCGGCTACCTTGTCCACTTCTCTTCTGTAAGCCGCCATATTTGCATCTTTTCGGTCCCAAGTTCCAGACACCTGCTGGGAAACAAGGTCCGAGTCTCCAAAACAATGAATGCGCTTGATGTTCATCTCCTTTGCCATACGTAACCCGTGAAGTAGGGCCTCATACTCTGCCACATTGTTGGAGCAATCAAAGTGAATTTGCAAAACATACTTCAACTTTTCACCTCTTGGTGATGTGAGCACCACGCCGGCTCCTGATCCTTCAAGTTGCTTTGACCCGTCAAAATGCATGACCCAGTTTTTGGTGCTGGGTGCTTGTTGTGGCATGCTTAACTCTGTCCAATCATTAACAAAATCTACCAAGGCCTGAGACTTGATAGCGGTGCGTGGCTCATAACTAATGTGATAATCACCCATCTCTATCGCCCACTTGGCGACCCTTCCCGTTGCATCTGAATTTCTGATAATTTCTGCTAGTGGGATCGAACTAACAACTCTGAATGGATGCTCCAAAAAGTAATGCTTCAATTTCCGGGTCGCCATAAAGACACCAAAAACAAGTTTCTGCCAATGTGGATACCTTTGCTTGGTTTCTGAAAGCACTTCGCTAACATAGTAAACCGGCCTCTGGACCGGGTGTTCTTTTCCTTCCTCTTTTCTTTCTACTACCACCACGGCACTCACTGCACGTGGTCCTGCTGTGATGTATAACAACAAAGGTTCCTTTGGAGCAGGAGCCGCCAAGATTGGCGCCTCTGCCAATATTTTCTTCAACAGCTCAAAAGCATCATCCGCTTCTTTGTCCCACACAAACTTGTCTGATTTTTTCAAGAGCCGGTAAAGTGGTATAGCTTTCTCTCCTAACCTCGAAATAAACCGGCTTAGGGCTGCAATGCATCCCGTAAGCTTCTGAACATCAGCCAGCTCCTCTGGCTTCTTCAAACTCTGTATGGCTTTGATTTTTGCCGGGTTAGCCTCGATTCCACGCTGTGACACAATGTAACCGAGCAGCATCCCCGCTGGAACTCCAAACACACACTTGGTGGGATTGAGCTTCATCTTATACTTCCTCAATTAGCAAAAGTTTCCCTCAGGTCATCAATGAGTGACCCGGCTTTCTCTGACTTGATTACTACATCATCAACATAAGCATGCACGTTGCGGCCAATCTGCTTCGCGAAACAATTCTGGATGCACCTCTGGTACGTGGCCCCTGCGTTCTTCAACCCAAAGGTCATATTTTTGTAACAGTACGCCCCAAAAGGGGTTATGAAAGCTGTCTTTTCCCAATCCTCCTCATTGAGCTTGATTTGATTGTAACCCGAATATGCATCCAAAAAACACAAGAGCTCGCTGCCTGCAACTGCATCTATAATCTGATCAATACGAGGTAACGCAAAAGGATCTTTGGGACAAACCTTATTCAAACTGGTGTAGTCTATGCACATCCGCCATTCATTATTCTTCTTCAACACAAGTACCGGGTTAGCCAACCACTTGGGATGGAAAACCTCCATGATAAAGCCCGCAGCCAAGAGCCGGGCTACTTCTTTTCCCACAATCTTTCTTCTTTCCTCATTCAATCTCGCAAACCCTGCTTGACAGGTTTTGCACCCGGGTTAACATGTAACTTGTGCTCAGCGAGTTCAGCAGGTACGCCAGGCATGTCACTAGGTGTCCATGCAAAAACGTCCCTGTTCTCACGGATGAACTCGATGAGCGCGCTTTCCTATTTGTCAGTTAAATTGGACCCCACGGCGAACTGCTTGGAAGAATCGCCGGGTGTGAAATCAACCATCTTAGTGTCTTGGGCGGGTTTGAACTTTTCTTTCTCTTCAGCCGTGGTTCTCTGTAACACGGTTCTATCAGCCGGGTCTACCTGAGATGTGTAGTACCGCAGCTCCTCCTTTGCACATGCTCGTTCTGCCAAAGCTGCATCACCGTTGTCACACTCAGCCGCCATATCCCGGCTTCCATGAATAGTAATAACTCCATTTGAGCTTGGGATTTTCAACTGTAGATACACATAACAGGGCCTGGCCATGAATTTGGCAAAGGCCGGTCTTCCAAAGAGAGCATGATACGGGCTCTCCAACTTCACAACTTCAAAGTAATTTTCTCCATACGAAACTTATGCTTGGACTCACCAAACGCAACATCAAGTGTTATTTTTTCCTCCGGGCTATGTGACTTCCCCGGTACTATCCCATGAAATATGGTGTTGGTCGGCTGCAACTGTGACTTTTTGAGATTCATACGCAGGAACGTCTCGTAGTACAAGATGTTGATAGCACTGCCTCCATCCATCAAAACTTTGTTCAAAACGTAACCCGCCACCTGAGGTGCAACCACCAAGGCAAGGAGACCCGGTGATTCAATATTGGGCGGGTGATCCTCTCTACTCCATGTTACTGGAACTTCTGAGTACTTCAAATATTTTGGTACTGCTGATGAAACCATATTAACTGAACACTGAATCAACTTTTCTCTCTCTTTGACGTATGGAGCGCGTGAACATGATACCCGCCAAGACGCTTCGGGTTTTCCTGATAACCCCCTTGATTTTCTCTGTTCTGGATGTTGTTAGGGTTGCCGGCTTCTGGATTAGCGTTGGGCGCAGGACCATTGGCCGGGTTACCTCCACGGCCGGGTCCTCCACCGTTTCCTGCACCACGCATTACCCTCTGAATTTCCATGTTCTTCCACCTCTGCAGATCCACGCACTGCTCCAAGGAGAGATTGGCGGGTCTGCCATCTCGACTGTGACGCGGGCACGGCATCTTCATCGGATCAAAGTGACCCGGGGGACGCGGTGGCCCACGGTTGTTGTTACCTCCATTGTAGTTGTTTCCTCTGAAATTTCCATCTGTTCTAGGTCTCGCTGACCCGGTATTTGTGTTCGCAACTAGATCTGAATTGTCCTCTGCGTGCGGCCTCTTATGATAGTTGTTGTTGTTGTTGTTGTTGTTGTTGTTGTTGTTTCTTCCTCCGTTGTTCACATTACCCTTTCCTTTATCTTCCTCAGTTTCATCCTTAGTTTTATCGTGTAAGCATGCTTGTTGGCTGCGTCCAACACTTCTCCCATGGTTATATCATTTGCTCCTGGGCTGTTCCTCATGCGACTCATTTTCTGAACAACCGGGTCATATCTGCAATTTTTCTCCAACGTCGACATCGCACTAGTTGGCAAAATATTAGTGGAAGAGTGGAGGATCTCTGTAATCCGGCGCATCCAGTTGCGTGCTGACTCGCCCTTCATGTGTACACACCAATCCAGGTCCTCAATCATATACAACCTCTTGCATGTCCCATGGAAGTTCTTGATGAAAGCCGCCCTGAGCTGACTCCAGGAACTGATGGATTTCTCTGGTATAGTGTTGAACCATAGCTTCGCCGCACCTTCACTCATCATAAGATACATGAACTTAGCACAAATATTTTCAGATGCATTACGAATGCTCATAGCCATCTCATAACTATTTATCCATGTCTCAGGATCTATGCTAGGATCATAATTTGAAATTTTACTAGGTTCTTTAAACTTATCTGGATATGGCTCTGATCTGATGAAATCGATGAGGCACTTGGGACCCGCCATCGTTGATGCTACTTCAACATGTCCTGCCCTTCCTACTTGCTGATTAGATACTGAACCCGCCTGTGGGCTTCTCCGGCAGGTACCACGGCGGGTTGTACATTTGCTGCGCGCCTCGCCCTGGAGCTGTCAACTATGGCCTGAGCTCTTGATGCTGCTGGAGCCACCTGTCTCGGTTGTTGCTGTGGTACTTGATTCTGCTGACCCGCCAGATCTTGCTGCCCTGCGGCTGCTAACCCGGCTGGCCTTGGTGACTCGCCAAGACGACTCCTGGTGCGACGGCTGTGAAAAGTTGTTGAATGCAACGCGCTTTTCCAATGCGTGTAATTTTCTTGCTGGGCTACGGCTGTTCGTAGCATATCAATGGTGCGCCTTGCTTCTATTTCTGCTGGTGAATCGCCCAATGGAATACGATCTAGTGCAACCGTAGCCGCTGATGCCCACAAGTATAGGGGATCGCTGAAGTCTTCGTTGGGAAGTATTACCCAAATTTATAGTTCGACTCGATGGGAACACAAGAATATCAATAAGACCTTGGCAATTGAGGCGTCACTCTCAACCACACCTGTATATCAATAACTTGCAGCAGTAATAGTGATGGCAGTAGTATGATTCAAGTAACAAGCAGAACAGTAGCAGTGAACAAGTGTTTCCCAGTTTTCACCGGAAAAGTGAAAGTGTAACTCAGAGATTCAAAACGTAGGCATGAGGTGATAGCGGGGTGTTGCAAGAATGAGATTGATCATATAATAAGAAACAAATAACAATGGGACCTATCTCTAACTCCGATATATGTAGGTATGTGTTCCATATTTAGTTGTGCGTACTAACCAAGAGAATTTGCACAACATCTATTGTCCAACCTGCCCATTTCACCGGGGCCAACTTGGAACTACAGGTAATTAAGGTCTACCCTTTCGAATAGACCGGAACAATGCATTAACACTTCATGAACACATAGAATCCTCAAACTAAAACATCTCCCCCTTGTTTTCCCTATATGTCACGTTTAGGGTTCGCAGGTTCAACATAATAGCAGGTGATACACTTTGCAGATAAATACCAAACTCAAATATATGATGGGGCAATATAAGTTCAGTACTGAAATCATGCCACTCGGGCCCTAGTAGCAAGCATTAAACATAGCAAGAGTGCATCAACACAATACAAAAGTATCCTCAAGATAAAACCCTAAATCCCGAACAACGGGTAGCATTACATGATCAATCTCATCCAATCCCCATCCACCTCACATGCCTACAGCGGACTACTCACACATGGTGATGGAGAGGGAGCTCATGGTCGATGGAGATGAAGGCGGTGAAGACGGTCTCCGGATCCCTCCACCGGAGGAGAAATCCTGGATCAATCTGTCCCCGAAACGAAGATCGTGATGGTGGCGGCGTTCTGTTTCGCGAAAGCTCCCTCCTCCTAGGGCAAGCACTTTTTCGTATATATGAGGGGGTACGTCGAAGACCGAAGGCGAGGCGGCGCCCGAGGCCCATTTGGGCTGGGCCCACGCGGCCAGGTACAGGGGCCGCGTGGGACCCACCCATTTGGCCCTCGAGCGCTTCCTCGTGTCCATCTTTTGTCCATTGTCCTTCTTTTCCATAAAAATTGACGTGGTAATTTTCCCCGATTTTATTTCCTGCAGAAATAGCCAGAAAAGAGACTTTGCTAAAACACGTCAGATTCAGCAGTTTTATTCAAATATGGGAAGATTCCGGAGCAAATCATGAAGCAAAGTGCTTGGAAAAGTAGATGCATTTTGGATGCATCAGCTCCCCCAAGCTTAGCTCGTTGTTTGTCCTCGAACAACTCAAACATAGTGCAGAAGCGATAAAAGACTTTGACAAGAACTTTGCATTGCATATGTAACACGCTTAATACCAACAAGCATTCAAAACATAGCTTCAAACAAATAACAAAATGCTAGCAAAGGTATATCTAATCAATGTTAAAGCATTTATATTTGCTGCAAGTGAGATAACATGTAGTGTCAATACTTGGATGAGTTTGCTCAACTGTAGAAATAAACAAAGGTTTTGCATCGCTATGATTGAATCATGACAAGATTTTGAGATCTTTTGATTCTTTCTTTTGTTACTAATGAAATCATTGTGCTTACAACCTTGCTCTTAGTTTTATCAAACCATTTGTTATTATGACCCATATGCTTGACCAACTCATGGTTAAAACCTCATGCCCCGTGAATACGAGTACCTACACCATGGCTACTCAACTTGGGTCACTAAGCAAGTTCAAATTTCTCAGTCATTGCAAGTAATAAAAGCGTCATCAAGAGCGTCAACTGGGGTACCTCTTGTCCCAGGACATGGACAAGCCCATGTCCAACAACAAGACAAACAGACAATGAACAATCTCAGCACTCTTTTATTTACCATTTGTAGCTTTTTATTATGAAGTGCATCACTGAATGTCACTATGGTGCGCTGTAAATTTCCACCATGAATGATGCATGGCTTAAGTTGGCGGCCCAGGCGTCTCTCTAGCCAATTATTCTCACTCATCAAACTTACTAAGTTCCGCTTTATTTCGCACATGATAGCATCCATAAACAAAAGTACATGATATCAACTGAATATATTGTGCAATGTTGAAAGCTTTCATGTGTCAGCACATTTCAGCTAACTCCCAACCACTAAACCTGTCAAGCATACGACTTCATGTTTAACATTTGAAAAATTCTTTTCTCTTTTTGGTTGGCAAGTTTAGTAAGCACAATGGGATGCGTAGACCTTTGTTTAGAGCCACAATTATTCAATCCACAACCAAGTATTGTCACTAAATAAAATTTCACTTGCATCATCATATAACATACTAGAACATGGAGAAGATAAACATTTGCTACCATTTCCTAGATGTTGAAGAAACTATGATGTGCTCACTTGCTGTTATTAAAAGTCCACATAAGCACGGCAAAGGTGTCATACCTTTCATCCACTTCATGCACATCAACTCATCATCGTTGTTCTCCTCTCCCAACTTGAACTGCACAATAAAAACTCAAATCTGCCAGAAAATGTCACTGCATACAGTACTGTTTTTACCCTACCTAGACACCTCAGAAAAATCTCATATTTTACGTGTGTGTAGGTTATGATGTGTTGCAGCAGTGGTTAAAATTTCAGCTCAATCGGAGTTACAGAGAAAAAATGAAAAATAAAACAGCGAGCAGATTTCAGCAATTTCTGCACCTCCGTTTTTGCGTTTGTTTCAAGAAAACGAAAATATTTTTGTTATTTTTCGTTCTAAGAAACAAAAGACAAACAACCAGAAGTAAAAGAAACAAATAAAATCTTTTTGTGTTTTTGCGTTTTCAAGAAACTTATCATAGCAATATAACGGTGATATAAAACAATGAATGGAGAGTAAGAGAAGTACTCCCCCAAGCTTGCGATCAAGCTAGTATCCTGGGTAGTTGCCGTATCCACTTCCACTTCCAGGGTAGTAACTATATGGGTAGCCTTGCATGCTTGGGTACAGGGGCTCCGCCTGAGGCATGTACCCCTGTGTCTCTGGAGCTTGTGGCTCCTCCTGAGGCGGCGCCTCTTCCACTATCCATTTTCCGGTACTCCTGTCAAAAAGGTCAGTACGGGGGAGCCTAATGGACACTCGCTGCCCACTAGTGCTCAAATAGTTATACAGATAATGTCCCCATACAACGTACTTATATCCATGCGAGTAGTCAAAGCAAAATCAAGTAATTTGGACTCTTGCACTAGAGTACCCATGTTATCACCATATCCTCTCTCGTTTTTAATGTAATTGTACACCATAGTAGCAATAGCACCAGCATAAATAGGAGTTTGATCAGTAATATTTCTACTCACAGCAGAATGCAAAGATCTAGCAAGTATGACTCCCAAGTTATATTCACACGGTGTATTTTCTTTTGCACATTTTAGTAGATAAACCATTGGTCCAGTGCAAGCAGAATTGTTATCCCTAGCAAGAAATCCTCTTGCAAGAAACAACGCAAAATATCTCAAACTTGGGTGCTGTATATGAGTAAATTTACCCCTATTTAATCTATCATGAGAGTTTACAGATATAGTATGCCAAAACTCAACAAGCTCATGGTTGGTATCAGCACGAGTTTCACTCCAACTCCCTGAATTTTCTACACCAATAGCATTGCAAAATTCCCTAGAGACATAACAAGGCGCTCACCTCTCATAGTAAATTTGCAAACAAAGGTAAGAGGGGTGCCTTACTTCTCTTCCTGTGCTTTTGGGGCTCCGGGCCCTCAAATCTGAAGGTAGAGAGGAATTCCCGAGAGAGTTCTTCATATGTATCTTGGGGTTCTGAGAACCTAAGTAAACCAGTTGTAGTGACGAAGGTGTCGAAGTCCTCTTTGATCCCCACTGCTCAAGAACATAGGGATCTTGCCATCTTGTTGTATGTATTTTCAGCTTCTCCCCTACAAAGAATGCATCATCCTCCCAAGGTGTGGTCATCATAATTGAGGGAGACTTTGCTTCTCTCTTCTTGGTCTTGAGCTCATCCCAAGCCTTGCCCTTGCTAAACATGATACCTTGCTGCCCAAAAACAATATTCAACAAAAATCAAGATGTAACACCTTAAAACAACATTAAGCCATCCATAAATAGTCTCCACATCAATATCATGCATCAATATCAACTAGAAAACTTGAATCTATGGATTTCCTAAGCATAAAAGGGTGACACCTAGTGCAGCAAAATACTTCATGCATGAGGCATAAGAACAAAAAGTAATTGGATGAGTGGAGGAGTCACATACCAATGAGCAATCCCACCAAACAGATTTGAAAAATCTGCCCTAAACTTGGAGATCCAAGGATAGCAGGAAGAGAGCTCGAGAAAATTTGGGAAAAATACCTGGGGCTGGTTTCCTGTCGAGGGGAAGGAGATGGGCACTGGATACTCACCTAACCCCCTCTGTGGGCCAAAATAGTGGGTCCCACGCGGCCAGGTACTGTGGCCGCGTGGGACACTCCCTTTTGGCTGTTAGTTCCTCTGTAAAATAACTTACCTCCAAATTTTTCTGGAATTTTTCGAGAAAATTTTCTGAACAGAATTTTTCAAACTACATTTCTGGAATTTCTGCACTTTGAAATAATTATGCTCATGCAAATAATCTAAAAATTCTAGAATAAATAAATCAAACATTCAAAGCAATTTTTATGGGAATCAAGTTTGCATCATTTTCATATTAGTAATGAGGTTGATCAAGTCTCATTAATAATATGCAAAAGATATAATACATGATTCTTTATTTTATATGTTTTAGCAATTTCAAGTCACCTCATATTTGATTGGAATAGTTCCAATCATTAAGATAGCATATTTTGGTTCAGGAGGTGGTAATGGAATTTCAAACTTCCTATTATAAGAGTATTCCTTTTAATGGAGTTCACACTCTGGCTTACCATAGTAACAGATTTCTTCTTAGGAAAATAGATAGTGTGCTCATTTCCCTTGACATTGAATGTTACCTTGCTCTCAGTGCAATTTATAACAGCCCCTGCAGTGTTTAAAAAGGGTCTTCCAAGAATAATAGACAAATTATCATCTTCAGGCATTTCTAACACAACAAAGTCTGTAGGGATTAACACATTAGCAATAGAGATAGGGACATCCTCACATATTCCTATAGGCACAGCAGTTGATTTATCAGCCATTTGTAATGATACTTCAGTTGGAACCAATTTGTTTAGGTTAAGTTTCTTATATAAAGAAAAAGGCATAACACTAACACCAGCTCCTAAGTCACATAGAGCATATTTCACATAAGTTTCTTTAATATGACAAGGAATAGTTGGAATACCAGGATCACCACGTTTTTCAGGCATTTTCCCTTTAAAGGAATATTCAGCAAGCATAGCAGTTATTGCATCAGTAGGAATCTTTCTTTTATTAGTCACAATGTCTTTCATGTATTTGGAATATGGAGGGATTTTAATAGCATCAACAAGAGGAATTTGCAAACACAAAGACTTAATCAACTCAAAGAATTTCTCAAATCTAGCATCATCCAAAGTTTTTATTACCTCTTGGGGATATGGTATGGGTTTTTGTACCCACGGATCCCTATCTTTACCTCTTTGTGGATTAGGATGGCTCTTCTTTTATTCTTCTCAGTAGATGGTGGAGGGTCTTCTTTATCATTAGGTTCAGGTTCTTCAATATTTTCATCCTCTTGTGGCTCTTCTTCAGGTGAAGGTGATTCTTCTTCTTCATTATTATTATCTTCAGTCTCAGCATCAGAAATAGAAATATCCTTATCTTGCTCTTCAGAGTCATCAATGTCCTTGTTTTCATTGGGAGATTTTCCTGCAGAAGATTTCTTCTTGAGAGCTTCTTGTTCTTTTCTCTTGGGATGGCCTTCAGGAAAATCAGGATCCTGAGTACTTGCACCTCCCCTAGTGTTAACTCCACAAACCTGTTTCTTCACCATAAGACTTTCATACAATTGATTTTGAAGAGAAACCATTTGTTCAACTTGATTATTCATCATCTCACAGTGTTTAACAATTCTTTTTACCTCTCCCACACTAGCATGTAAACTTTCTCGAAGAGATTTAATTTTGTGAGAGTTCTCCATAATAGTCATTCTAATATTATGCTCCTCAGGATTATGATGATAAGCAAAATCATTCATGTAGGATACATCAACAGGAGGTGTTACCTTTTCATTACCTTTTATGGAGCTAATAGCATTGACTTGAATTGGAAAACATGGTTGATCATCAGGAAGTTTAACACCCATTTCAGATAATTCCTTAAGATGAGAGGTTTTAATTCCCTTCTCTTTAATAGCCTTGGAAGCTTCTTTCATTGTTTCGTTATCCAATTTGAGCATGCCTCCTTTCTTCTCCGGAAATATCTCTTCAATATTCCAGTCTTCATAATTCCTAGAGATAGTCTCCAATAGCTCAGTTGCTTCATCAACGGTCCTTTCCCTGAAAACATTACCTGCAATACCATCAAGATAGCCTCTGGTGTTTTCGGTTAGACCATTGTAAAATATATCAAGTATTTCATTACTCTTGAAGCCATGGGTAGGACATTTCCTAACCATCTTACTATACCTCCCCCAAGCTTGGGGTAAATCCTCCTTCTCTTTCTGTGAAAAGCTGCTAATCGCAACAGTCAAACCATGAATCTTATCAGCAGGGAAATACTTATTATAGAATACCTGCAAACATTCTTCCTTGCTAGTAATACATCCAGGTTCTAAACGATTATACCAAGTTTTAGCACTTCCTCCCAAAGTAAAAGGAAAAGCTTTAAGAAATAGTAGCGTTGATGGATTTCATCTTTACCAAATAACACAGATAAGTCATGCAAGACAGCAATGTGTTCAAAAGGAAACTCATCCTCTCTACCATAAAACTTATATTTTTCAGCTTTTTCAATTATTTCAGGATCAACACTAAACTCATAATCTTTATCTTTAATTTTAATAGCAGGAGCATTCATTTTCTCAGTAATAGGAAAATATCCATCAAGAGGAGAATTTTTATAGCTATCAAGTTTATCCAATTTATCAAAGTCAGAATTCATAAAAGCCATAGTAAATGCCTCCTCTTCCTCAGAAGAAGTTTCAAATTCATCTCACAGTATTCATTATCTTCTAACTCAGATTCCACATTTTCAGGTGTTTCAGTTATCTCAGATGTTTCAGGTGTCACTTCTTTGTCTATGCTACCACATAATAAATCATTTTCATTACTAGTAGACATTTTAGACAATGGTGAACTAGATAAAACCTTTCCTCTTTTCTTAGGAGCAACAGCAGAAGCAACATTAGGTGAAAAGTTTGGCCTACTTGGCAAATCCGTACCTCCGCGAGTAGTTGAAGGCCTCATTCCTTCAGAGTAGTCTTTTCCTTTCCCATGGTTAGGAACAAGCAAAAGCAGCAAATAGATGATAACAAGTTGTCTTACCAATAAAGCTAGGTTCCCCGGCAACGGCGCCAGAAAACGTCTTGATACCCACAAGTATAGGGGATCGCTGAAGTCTTCGTTGGGAAGTATTACCCAAATTTATAGTTCGACTCGATGGGAACACAAGAATATCAATAAGACCTTGGCAATTGAGGCGTCACTCTCAACCACACCTGTATATCAATAACTTGCAGCAGTAATAGTGATGGCAGTAGTATGATTCAAGTAACAAGCAGAACAGTAGCAGTGAACAAGTGTTTCCCAGTTTTCACCGGAAAAGTGAAAGTGTAACTCAGAGATTTAAAACGTAGGCATGAGGTGATAGCGGGGTGTTGCAAGAATGAGATTGATCATATAATAAGAAACAAATAACAATGGGACCTATCTCTAACTCCGATATATGTAGGTATGTGTTCCATATTTAGTTGTGCGTACTAACCAAGAGAATTTGCACAACATCTATTGTCCAACCTGCCCATTTCACCGGGGCCAACTTGGAACTACAGGTAATTAAGGTCTACCCTTTCGAATAGACCGGAACAATGCATTAACACTTCATGAACACATAGAATCCTCAAACTAAAACATCTCCCCCTTGTTTTCCCTATATGTCACGTTTAGGGTTCGCAGGTTCAACATAATAGCAGGTGATACACTTTGCAGATAAATACCAAACTCAAATATATGATGGGGCAATATAAGTTCAGTACTGAAATCATGCCACTCGGGCCCTAGTAGCAAGCATTAAACATAGCAAGAGTGCATCAACACAATACAAAAGTATCCTCAAGATAAAACCCTAAAATCCCGAACAACGGGTAGCATTACATGATCAATCTCATCCAATCCCCATCCACCTCACATGCCTACAGCGGACTACTCACACATGGTGATGGAGAGGGAGCTCATGGTCGATGGAGATGAAGGCGGTGAAGATGGCGGTGAAGACGGTCTCCGGATCCCTCCACCGGAGGAGAAATCCTGGATCAATCTGTCCCCGAAACGAAGATCGTGATGGTGGCGGCGTTCTGTTTCGCGAAAGCTCCCTCCTCCTAGGGCAAGCACTTTTTCGTATATATGAGGGGGTACGTCGAAGACCGAAGGCGAGGCGGCGCCCGAGGCCCATTTGGGCTGGGCCCACGCGGCCAGGTACAGGGGCCGCGTGGGACCCACCCATTTGGCCCTCGAGCGCTTCCTCGTGTCCATCTTTTGTCCATTGTCCTTCTTTTCCATAAAAATTGACGTGGTAATTTTCCCCGATTTTATTTCCTGCAGAAATAGCCAGAAAAGAGACTTTGCTAAAAACAGCGTCAGATTCAGCAGTTTTATTCAAATATGGGAAGATTCCGGAGCAAATCATGAAGCAAAGTGCTTGGAAAAGTAGATGCATTTTGGATGCATCAGCTGCATATACATTGTCAGCCGGGTTACTGTAATGACCCGCTGGCGTGTGAAATCTGGGTTGTGGTGGTGACATGGCTTCAATATCTCTGCCGGCTCCTCCGGGTGGTACAATAGGTGACCCGGCTTGGGATGGAGCTGGCGGGTTAGTCACCATTGGTCCTGTAGCTTGAACTACAGGTGTTCCTTCAATCAACTGATCCTGCGGCGTTTGGAATAGATTAGCCGGGTTAATGTGACCACCACGGCCAATCAAACTTTGTTGTCTCTGTTGCTGTTCTCTGGATCTATTTTCTAATGCTGTCGCCGCTTGCTGCAAAAACTCTTCCTGCTGATCCAACTGCCGCTGCAGCGCCGCTTGCTGATCAAAACGCTGTTGTAACGATGACATCTGCTGCTCGTAATTGACGCGAGCCGGGTCTGTTGCCCTGACTTGCGCTGCTGCCGCTGCTGGGGTTACAAGATTCGCTGTTGCCGCTGGAGCGCTTGGCAGGTCACTAAGGAATCTAGGTGGGGGCGGGTTAGGCAAAGCTGATGTTTCTTGACCTGTCGCCCTGTTCGCCAAGAATCCAAACATGTTTCTGTGTGCCGCCGTATTTTCTGACTTGGCACTAACTGACGCACGCTCTCCATCTACCCCGACCTGCGGTTGCTCCTGGATAACTGGTTCTCTAATCGCCAAACCCGGCGCCGCATGACCCGGCTGGGTTACTACCGCCAAAGCTGTTGTTGTGACTGGTTCTGTGTTGATTGCTGGAGCGGCGTAAACCGCAGCCCGGCGCACCGGACCCGGCTCTGACTCGTACTCTTCCTCTTCTACCTTGTATCCATAGCGATCCTCAAACAATTTCAAGATTGATTCTGTATCATCATTGATCTGGCCACGTGGAGCCCAAGCCTGCCCTTCTGACCCGGCTCCCTGCGTGGCGTTCCCTGACTCGATCTCAGTCGTCCCAACTGATTCTTCTCCATCCGAGTGAACGGTGGTTCCTGCCTCAGATACAGAGTCAGAAAATGCAGGGCGGGTTTCGATGTACCTATCATCCCCACGAAGACGTTGATCCGCCCGATCGAAACGACTGAGCCGGTCTCCAATGAATCTGACTCCAGGCTCCACCCGGAATCATCCACGACGTGCTCTCCTTGTAGATTGATGATGACCCGGCCAATGGCCAGGTTCTGCATGCCTCGCAGAGCTTCTCCCGTGATGATAACGCTTTTTGACGCAGGCCCCACGGTGGGCGCCAACTGTCGTGGTTTTGTCACGGCAGATGTTACCGGGTGGTAACTTGAGATTGGAGGCAAGGCGATCATAGCGTTCGGGAGATTGTTTAGCTCGCTAGGGAAAAAGGATGTATCCTGGTTCAGCCTCTCCATAGGAGATAAAGACCTACTTCTAACCTAGTGTTTCTCTATTCTCATATCGATCTCGATCACCCGGCGGATAACAACACCGGCGGGTTCCGAGTCTAGATTATAAGGGTTTTCGCTATCAGCTTGTCTGTCTCTCGTATCTCTCAAGTTCGTCCTGTTCTATGTCCCAGGAGCCGGTTTATATAGGCACCCGGGTCTCCTGGTCAATTACAAGGTAAGGCCGGGTCACGCCCGAACTCGGAGTCCTAACCAAAGTCTAGCTCAACTATCTTGGCCTCCAAGTCTCGCATACCGCCTCCGGGTCTTCTAGAATTTACACCGGGTTACCGACAAACTCCTCGGTCTATCAATGTCGCCCGGCCCAAGAAGAACTGGTGGGCCTCGCCAGTCTTTCCTCCTGGCGGGTTGTAGCTACACTGTCCTTGGGCCTACCGGGTTATCTTTCCCCCAACATATCTATTCTCTAAAGCCCGATAACCCTCTTATATGGCCGTTTGTGCAAAGCAATAAGTTTAAATATGAAAGGAACTAACTAATGAAAGCAAGTGATGTGGAATGGGTTTATCTAGTAACAAGTTTCTCAATCAAGTTTCAAACGCAAGTTTCTTAGAGCAAGTTTCTCTCAGCAGTTTTCTCAAGGAAGTTTCTCAAAGTAGCAAGTAGCAAATATCTCAAGGGAGCTAATGTTCTAGCAATTGTTATTTCATTCGTGTGGTTGTCACAATTAGTGAAGCACATTTTTCAGTCTTAATTGTTTCTTCTAGGAATGAGCCATAAATAGGTGTAGCCAAGTAAATGAACTAAAACCCTTATGATGGATCTCATGGCCAAGTAAATGAGCACACAAGAATTATTAAGACATAAAAGTCCCACCATAGCCTTAAGTTCTAAGGTCCCCTATATATATTCCCCAATAAAGTAACTTCATGACTCGGTCTCAGGTTTACATGTCCTCCCAAGTCTCCCTCACTCCATTACATTACCGGTGATCACCTTACATGCATTCCCCAACATATGTGTGCACTCATATATTGTACATAAAGACAATCATAAAAGATAACAAAACTTGTATGCAACCAATCAACGAACTATTTCACTATTGCCATGAACAAATCACTTCTCAAACATAGATGGGGAGACACAATAGATCAAGGGAATAGTATATTGCATCATATATCATGTTTGCCAAGAGTTTACAGTGGAGAGATGGAGATGATCTTGCTGTAGATGTTGATGATGAACACGCCGGAGGGGGGTGGAGCCCTCCAGAGGTGATTCCGGCGGTGTTTCCCCCCTCCGATCTTCTTCGGCGGCAGCCTTCTGACTCTCTGTTTCGTGGTTTTGTGTTTCTCCGCCGCCTCCTCCCGAAACTCCCCGGGGACTATTTTTATAGCTGGTTTTAGGTCAAGACGAAGCCACGGAAACGAAAACGGACGGCATCGGCGCCACGAGGGGGAAAAGAGGGGTCCTCACGCGGCCAGGGAATCTGACCGCGTGGGGCCCTCTAGTTTCCAGCTGGTTGGGCTTCAGGTCTTCATTTTCGGCCCATTGCGTTCGTCTCGAAAATTCTGAACCGTGCTCTTTGGCCTTGCCCTTTTTGGAGTCCCGAAGCTCCCGGAAAGTCCGAAACACTAAAAAAGTCATTTTCTGGAAAACAGAGTTAGAACCAAAAGAGGGGGGGATTGTTTAGAAAATCCCCGAAATCATTATAAAACATGAATATAACATCATATAAGTTGCAAATATGTCGGAATATCTAGTAATAACATGCAACGTTCATGTATGCATTTTACATGCATCAACATCCCCAAGCTTAACCTATACTCGTCCTCGAGTATGAAGGTGATAAAACTAACATGTACTTTGCATTTTAATACTATCAATGGATATCAAAGATGATTACTATTGCTACATAAAGTCAAATGACTCATTCTCAAAGGAGTACCAATATACAAGATAGATTATGAAGTGATATCAAATATTCAATGAAAGGATGTTCAATGATAATTCACAAAGTGTAACATAGAAGAAAGTACTATGGACCAAATGTATGCATAATGAAAAGTACAAACATCCTATAATGGTCATAGAGTACTCTTGTAAATCTGAATATAAAAGGTGGACACTTTGGAAAGATAGATAAATAAGTAGAGGTAAAACATGAATAAGTTTCATCTAGCTTCCAAATGCTTCTACTTAAGTTAATGTTTGCAATGTGGTATCCATTGGTGTGGAGCTCTCATTACCCCTATCATAACATCTTGAATGGTTAAAGTTTAAAGTGAAAGCAAATAGTAATGTGCTTGACAAAGTATGGGTTGAATGCCTCATGCCCCTTGAATACAAGTACCTCTCCAACTGGCTACTCAACTCGGGTCACAAAGCAAGTTCAAGTTAAAGTCATTGCAAGTAATAATAGCATCATTAAGAGTTACTCCCGGGGTACTGATGGCGTGTAGTTGACGGGAAAAATATTCTGCAGGAAGCTTCGTATCTTCCCCTGCAACGGCGCCAGAAAGCACTCTTGATGGCCCTTCACGTAGTTACCTGCGTGAAAAGTAAATGGGTTAGGTTGAGACTCCAAGTGCAGAGTGTGTAGTAAGTGGAAGACATGTTTTCCCCACGAGGGTGACTCGAGGGTTTAATATCGAACTCTCGGGGAATCAGTAGTGAAGATTTATCTTTCCTATCCTTCTTTTGGTTACCTACAAAACAAAGTAAATGTTTTGGTCCTCAACCTCACCTAGTGGTTGTCAAGCACAAGGTGTGAGAATGATATCAAGATAATATGCAATGCAAACAAGAAATAAATATGCAATGGTGGTAAATAAATATGCAAGGATGGTGGTAGCAATGATAAATGATATTTTTGGGTTTATATGATGAATGCAAGATGTAAAAGTGTTTTTGTATTTTCGGATTTTTAAATGGCAGAAAATGGTAAAGTGGTAAAAGTGGTTGGAAAGGTGTTTCTTATGATTAAAAATGGACCGGGGTTCATGGTTTCACAAATGCACTCTCTCTTTAATAAAGTGGTAGACAATGGAACACTAGAGTTGACATATGAGATTGCAACACAACAGTTTAATGACAAGTTATAATTATATGGGCATCACGTCCTAACATAGAGACCTTTTGGTTATTAGTCTCTCTTATACTCCACCAAGATGCGAACTAAATCATAACACCTCAGTAATTAAGATAACTCAGAGTATAGCAATAAGTATCATGACATGAAGTTAAAATAAGAACATGCTAGATCTAGTCATGGAGTAGTGGCAATGGTCACACCCACATCTCCGGTAGCATGGTATTTCTTTTTATCCCTAGTGAGGCAACAAAGTAAGGTAAAACACCCAAGTGGATCGCAGAACTTTCTCTCACGTTCACTGCACTAGCCACCCCCCGTTACTCCAACTAATGCACACGTTCCCCCTCACACGCTCTCATAAACATGCTTGATCATAACAAGTAAATAAGAACGGGGTACATAATATGCATCTACTTTCATAACTGAAACAAAACCATTGCAATCTCAAACATATATTAACTCATAAAAAGATCCACCACAAAGGTATTACATAGATGACCGTAATCATGTTCAGCAGCTCATACGGTACTAATTAGTGAAGCTCGAGAGAGAGAGAGATACATAAGTTACTTCCACAAACCCATAGTCCAGAGGTGGACTACTCCCTCTTCATCATGGAGACGGTGGAGAAGTCGTTGGAGAAGATGGAGACCACGCCGGCAGCGCCCCGCCGGAGTTTTCCCCCTCCAATCTGCAACTCCAGGTCTCTGTTTCGGTGTTTCTGTGTTTCTGCGGCGCTCCTTCCAGAGAACGTCGGGGGATATTTTTATAGGCGTTTTTAGGTCAAAACGGAGTCGGTGGAGGAAAGATCGACGGCAACGGAGCTCCGAGGCCCAAAAGGGGGGTCCCACGCGGCCAGGTACAGGGCCGCGTGGGCCCACCTATTTGGCCCTCGGGCCTCCGCTTGTTTGCTTCCTTCGCCCCAGTCTTCTTCCTTCCAAATATGACGCTCGTAAATTTCAGGTCATTTGGACGTCGTTTGGGTCCCTGAAACATTAAAATATAGAAATAGGGTTTTCTGCCTGCGCAGGGTTAATTCCATAAAAAATAGGAAACATATCAAATATTCCCAAAATCATTATAAAACAGTGATATAACCCTTATATGATGCAAATATGACTGGAATATAAGTAAAATAATGCAAAGTTCATGTATGCATTTTACATGCATCAACATCCCCAAGCTTAACCTATACTCGTCCTCGAGTATGAAGGTGATAAAACTAACATGGACTTTGCAATTTAATACTATCAATGGATATCAAAGATGATTACTATTGCTACATAGAGTCAAATGATTCATTCTTAAAAGGAGTAGCAATATGCAAGATAGTTTATGAAGTGATATCAAGTATTCAATGCAAGGATGTTCAATGATAATTCACAAAGTGTAACATAAGAGAAGAAGTACTATGGACCACATGTATGCATAATAATAAGTAAGAACATCCTACAATGGTCATAGAGTATTGGTGAAAATCTGAATATAAAAGGTGGACACTTTGGAAAGATATATATATGAGTAGAGGTAAAGCATGAATAAATTTCATCTAACTTCTGAACTTCTCTACTTAAGTCAATGATTGTAATATGGTAATCCTTGGTGTCAAGCTCTCATTCCCCTATCATAGCATCTTGAATGATTAAGTTTAAAGTGAAAGCAATACGAGTAGTGTGCTTGACAAAGTACAGGTTGAAAGTCTCATGCCCCTTGAATACAAGTACCTACTCCATGTGTTACTCAACTTGGAAAACAAAGCAAGTTCAAGTTAAATATCATTGTAAGTAATAGTATCATTAAGAGCGTCAACTGGGGTACCTCTTGTCCCAGGATATGGAACAAGCCCATATCAAAATGACAAGACAAACAAACATAATGAACAATCTCAACACCCTTTTTATTTACCATTGGATAGCTTTTTATTGTAAGGTGTATCACAGAAGGTTCACCATAGCATGTAAGTAAATTTCCACCATGAATGATGCATGGCTTAGATTAGCGGCCCAGGCGTCTCTCTAACCATTTATACAAACTCATTTAAACTCACTTCATTTCCCATTTATTTCACCCATGGTAAGCATCCATAAACAAAAGTACATGATATCAACTAAATGAGATGATGTGCAATGTTGAAAGCTTGCCATGTGACAGCACATATGAGCTAACTCTCAACCAAAGACATTTGTCAAGTCCACAACATCATAATTTTAATCACAATGGGTCATATTTTATTTATGCAATGAAAGTAAAGTGTGCATCAAGTTCGAGAGAGCTATATAACCAACTTTTCCCACAACAATTAACAACATAAGCATTTTCATTCAGAGGTATAGATAACACAAATATCATGATAAACATACTCGGAATAGCATAAAGCTAATAGGTAGATATGGTGGACTCACTGGAAAAACTTTGGTTGAAGGTGTTGGAAACAAGTTTTTGCTTGTTGGAATTTTTGGGCTAGCAAGAGGGAGAAAGTTGACCATCTAAATGCATGCATGAGTGTCCATAGAACTAACTAATCCATGTTAAAAAAGGTAGAATAACATTTAGCATCAAAACATGAATAAAAGATAGCTCTTGATAAAATATTTGCAAATTATTACTCATTAACAAGCTCATGAATCATGCAATTATATGTATCTTTTAAAATTAACTCAACATCCCTTTTCCCAATCTTATAATAGCATCCAACATAATTCAACCCAAATTTCCAGTAGCTCTCTCATATATAAATGATAGTGTGGTGGTCTCACAAAATAAAAATCAACCTAAACAAACAAAAAGACGCTCCAAGTTTATGCGATAAAGTGTTTCGATCGAAAAACAGAAGTTAGACGTGTGCAAACCGAGAGTGTGTAGGTCCAGTGGGGTTGTCTTCACATCCCCAAGCTTATGGTCTTCACCATCCTTGGATAGCTCTTGGTGCATCTCCTCTAATCCCTGTGAAAAAACTTCAAAACACCGTTTCTCCCATTTCTTTTTCTGTGGGGCACATTAGTAGTGATAAACAAATAGATTTCTTGCTGCATATAATCCTTAGACAAAAATTCATATGAATGTCCAGAAAGTGTATAATGTTGTATGCCTACTCATAAACTCAATTGGATCAAAAAGATTCATGTTAAAAGTTCTAAGCATGCATCAAACAAAATGGGACAGAATCTGTCCAGAAAAACAGCAGCAGCTAAACGTATTTTTCTACCCTACTTAACTTTGTCGAAAATTCCGAAAAATTCATGCATACAGAGGATGAAAAGTTGCACTACAGTTTAAATATGAGCTCATTCGGAGTTACAGAATAAGAATTAAAAATCATACCGTGCACAGATTCGTGCAGGAATAAATCTCCGAACGCTATAAGCAACTTCTTCACCAAAATGAGTAAAACTTGGCACTTTATTAAAAATTCCAGAAACTAAACTAAACACTAAGTCTCTTGTTACAGCAAGAGGACACAAAGAAAATCACAAATAAAAACAACCGGGTTGCCTCCCGTAAAGCGCTTTCTTTATAGCCATATAGCTAGGCTTCTTACTTGATGTTTATTGTGGACGAAGCTCATGAGGGAGCTTGAATGATGTGTCCCTCTTCCTTGGGAAGTGTTCCATGCACTTCTTGTGTGGAAACTGAAACTTCACATTCCCTTCTTTTGAATCAATGATAGCACCTGTAGTACGAAGAAAAGGTCTTCCAAGAATAATTGGACTAGAGGTTTTATTCCCCATATCCATGATTAGAAAATCAACAGGCACAAATGTCATATGTAACTCTACCAAAACATCACTTACTTTTCCTAAAGCATGTTTAATGGAATCATCAGCAAGTGCAAGTTCAATAGAGCATTTTTCAAGATTTTTCAATTCAAGTACTTCATATAGTTCTTTAGATAAAACAGAGACACTAGATCCTAGATCAAGTATAGCATGGTGTGTCTCTTTTCCAATGGTTACTAGGACTTTGGGAATCCATACATCCCCAAGCTTAGGTGGTATCATAGCCTCTTGGTTGTACCTAGCAATCTTTTCTTTTAACACATGATTAGCAATATAAGAACCAAAACCAGCTTGGTTAGAGTTGATGGAAGGATCACTTGCAAATTTTTGTAAGATAGATATTAATTCATGCAAGCTACAATTCTCTAAGTCAAACAATGGTTTCTTGACTTCACTAAGCATTTTAACTTCTTCAACTTTCTTTTCCCTATTATATAGGTTAAATATTTCATAACGGTCATCAAACACATCTTCAGGTACTTGGGCTTTTTCTAAACTTTCTTTAATTCTTACTTCCAAAAGCAAGCCATCAAGTAAATAGTGAGTGTCAGTAGCAGCAGTATTCATAAAAGAATCCTCACATTCATTATCCAAAAAGACTTTAGAGGTTTCAGACAATCCTCTATAAAACACATGCATGAGCATCCAATCCCTAAGACCATGTTCCATTCCAAAAGCTATACCTCTAAATCTTTCCCATGTTTTCACTAGAGGTTCATCCTCTTCTTGTTTAAAGGTGATAATTATTTGTCTAAGATTACAAACCTTTTCAATGGAAAAAAATCTTTCAATGAATGCAGCTTTTAAATTAAACCAAGTGCTAAAATTTCCAGGTGGCCATCTCAATATCCAATCTAAGGCTTTTCCACCTAGGGAGTAAGGAAAAAGCTTAATTTTAATATTAGCATGGCTCAAATTTAACATTTTGCACCTTTCATTAAACTTCTTAAGATGAAGTATGGGATCTTCTTTTGGTTTCCCATAAAAACGGTATTCATAAATTGCTTTCATGATATTAGGATCTACCTCACATTTCTCAACAGGGATATTCATATCTTGAGGAAAGTTCTTAACACTAAATGGCCAGAAGGTTCTTTTTTCCATTATGCAAGTTTTTATGTGTTTTTTAATTTTTTATGCAAAACTGAAAATAAATATGCAAACCGAAATAACAAATGCAAGACAATGACAAAACATGATAAATTGCTTTGAAGGTAAAGATGGATAATATGATTGTTGGGGGGATAAAAACCCGGTATACTCATGACCAAGGAAGAATCAGTCGGACGGCCCAAGGCCTGGTCCGGGTGATGTATACAAGATGTGGGCCGGGTTATAGTTGGGCCAATAGGACTAACATGACTCGTCCCTGGAAGGAAGGACCTAGAATAACTGGAATCCGAGTGAAGGAAGGAACCGGGTGACTTGGAGGCTACGGAAGGTCTAGAAGAACCTAGAGTAGGACTCCGGGCTCGTATGTAACTCGGTATTCATTGTAAGTTCGGGAGACCCGGTGTCTATATAAACGGGCTCCCAGAGCATAGATAGACAAGTCTTAAGCCCTAGTTCGATATCACCGCTATCAAGCGAAACCCTTGTAACCTGTCTTGTAACCCGGATCTGTTGTCGTAGCCGAGTTATCGAGACCTCGGGATCAATAACATAGAAGCAGGAAGTAGGTCTTTATCTCCTATGGAGAGGCTGAACCTGGGTAAACCCTTTTTCCCCAACGAGCGTGACAATCTCCTGAAGGACCAAGGCGCCTTGCCCCAATCATCAAGTTACCCTATGGTAACATCTGCCGTGATAACCCCACGACAGTTGGCGCCCACCGTGGGGCCTGCGTCCAAGTGTGTCCTCGTCAAGGGAGAAGCTCAGCGAGGGATGAAGAATATCGTCATCAGCAAAGTTACTATCAATCAGCAATGAGATCGCATCATGGATGATTTTGGGTGAAACCCGGAATCAGATTTGGTGAAAAGAAAAATAGAAGACCCGGCCGCAGAGGAGCCGATCATGAAAGAAAATCATGTTGCAAGATTGGAATTCGCCTTTAGACATCATGGCGTCGTCATCAGCAAAATTTGTGTCTGGCCTGAGTCGGCCGGATCTCCAATCCACGAGTGGCACGAGCAAGCGCATCGATCTGCATGTGGCTGAGAGTAACCCATCTTGGTTTTTGCATACGAGTTGGAACAGTCAGGAAAAAAGAAGTCAGCCACCCGCCGAGTCAGGATCCATTTTAAAGAATAAGAAAGGCAGATTGATGGTACTAGTACTTGAAAGCCATCAGGCCAAGCTGATTGACTTATGTGCAGCATCCCAAAAGCAAAGGTATTCACGTTCAACTAGGGAGAAAAAGTCAGATGGAAACTCGTCGAGCCGATCAAAGTCATGGACATCATCATATTCCATCCTGCTACGGCGGTCGAATTCTACACAAACCCGGACAACGCGTATGGTCCTGCTCGAATCCGCAATAAATACCGACAAGCGGGTCGAGTTGTTGGACGTGGCTAAGAACCGAGCAGCAGCACGCCGCCAGCCGGGTTAAAATCAGGCTGTTTTGCTTCGTGCGGGCGTATAATTCCGAGTCAAACTCCAGGCCGGTTAGCAGAAGAGATTCCACGGCTGATTATCATTGCGTATAGGTCAAAACATCAAGCAAAAATTAAAGCGGGAGTTGCCCATGCATGCAATGAGTGCTGCTCACGTAGAAGTACCGTGTGATCCTTGCTTAAAAAAAAAAAAAAAAAAAAAAAAAGGAAGAAACTCACATGTGCGCCGATGAAGCAAGTACCGAGGAGAAAAGCAAATTGGAGCAGCTGGTCTGCTACTTCGTTCCATGGACATTACATGCGTGAGCTAAAAAAGAAAGAGAAATTAAGCTGTTTGCTAGGTAATTAGTACGCATGCTGGGTCACACGGTTAAGAGGGCCGGCAGAATCAGAAGAGCAGATTATGGAAAAGACGGATTTGAAGGATTCAGAAAGCCAGCGATGGAGGTTCGACATCACCATCGTTTCCGTCCGCTTCTTCAATCCGTCTGCTGTATCGAGTGGTTCGAAATGCAACTCAGCGCGGTAATAGTTCCGCCGTTGGTCGGATCGATCGATTTCGCCTCGAGCGGACGTACGAGTCCGGGTCTGGTTACAACCCGGCTCGCAGAAAGGAAACAGCTACGAGGTCACGTACTGATCAAATCCCGAGGAGAAAGGAAAGTCGTGTCCGACTCAAAATAATACTCCTACGTTAAAGCTACGTACGGAGAAGGAAAAAAAAGCAACCCGATTACTAGTAGCATCTCACGTGGATCACAAATCCATGTGCAACCAGGTTTCCAAGAAAAGAAAAAAGAAAGAGAGAAAGGAATCACGTCTCCGATCAATGAAGAAAGAAAAGAAAAATGCGATCCGGACAGTTGCCTTTTGAGTGCTACTGACGAGATTTTGCTCATACTTTTGGAGAGAAGAAAAAAGAAAGGAGTAGGTGGTTGGTGTCGTGGCTGAGTTTGTCAGATTATGGAGACTGTTAACGACGAGTCGACCACTCGGCCGCCTGCTGGGTTAGTCGAAAATCAATGACTCGGCCATAGACCGGCTTCCGACAATCTCGCAAGGAGCGAAGCAGGAGGACCTGGCCGCGAGCCGGCTCATCCAATGTCAAGAACATACAAACAAAGCTAAGTCTTACAATTGTCTAAAGCTTTTCATATTATTATTTACTATCGTCGATTATTGATTGACGACAGGGACCCTACAACTTAATGAACGCACGTGAAGATGTTCGGGTTACAAACACTGAACCACACGTGGGACCTATTGGAGGAAAATCCACAAAACAAACTGTTAGCTTAGCCCAAAAATGCTACGCAACTTCGGTTAGCGCTGCCCAAGAGTGCTTTGCAACAAAAAATTAGCTTAGCCCAAGAATGCTACGCAACTTCGGTTAGCGCTGCCCAAGAGTGCTTTGCAACAAAAAAATTAGCTTAGCCCAAGAGTGCTACGCAATTTCGGTTAGCGCTGCCCAGGAGTGCTTCGCAATATTGTAAATTTTAGGTCTTGGGGGCTGATCGCTTGAATAGCGTAGTTACAAACTCAAGACCCGGCAAATAAGCCACTTTGGTCATGGGGCTGATTACTTATGAAAAGTACAGCTACAATCTCATGATCCGGCCAATTTTAGAGCCACTATTTTCTTGGTTATCTTACTATTGAGTTCGATGTGACTCGCTCTTATATGGCCTGATTGCTCACTTGTAAATTCAATCAGTCATGAGGCCCACTGGGACTTGCCTGACCCTGTTTTTATCAGAGAAGTTGCGACAGAGATAATCCATGCGAAAGCCGGCTCATAGTTAAAGAAACAAAAAGGGTCATCTAAACCAAAAGGATTTGCAGAACGACATATCATGTTCATGAAAAAAGCAAATCTTCAGGGTGCATGTACACCATTAGTATAATTATTTGTAAGTTACTAACTTATTTGGACTGATTATTATTCGACATCTTTGTCCAAAGGGAGTGCTAAGCAGATATATCCTATAGCAGTTGCCCTTGAGAGCACGCATAGAGACTTGATGTCTATAGTTGATTGCCCAAGAGAGCACGCATAGAGATTTTGGATCAGTGGGGTAATGTGGCAGAGTTAAGCGCTTACCTTTAGACATTGATCCAGGTCTTGGGGGCTATTAATTGAATAGTTTGTAGCTGCAATCCTAAGACCGGGCTTTTATGCCACCAGTTATTTCTTGGTTATACTTGCTTATCCAGTTTGATGCGATTCACATTTTATGGCCTGATTGGACACCTGTCAATTTCAATCAACTATGATGCCTATACTGAGACTTAGTTTGACCCTGTTTTGCAGAGAGGAGGCAACAGAGAAAGTCATGTGAAAGCCGACTAATAGATGCTAAAGATAAACCAAAAGGGTCATCTAAACCATGAAAGTATAGTTATTACATAAGAGAGAGTGTATCAAAAATGCACAGACGCCCTATCAAATTTAAAGTATTGATGAGCATATTACAATGCCCATGGGCCGAATGATTGTTTTCTATGCAGGATAAGACAAAAGTTTATAACATGGCTCAAGAAGCCGGGTTATCAGTTTCCATCTCCTTTGAAGGAGGATCTTCAGCACTGGCCGGGTTATCATCAGGTTTCCTGGACTGGGACTGATGTTCAGCATGAATTGGCTCTCCTGGAATTTTTTCTGTATCATCAGTCGGCTTATCTATAGCAACTTATGTTGGAGTTGGAGCATGACTTGGAGCAGGGATTATTGAAGTGGAGGAGCTTGGAATGACAGCCTTTTTTGTGCTGGATAATCTGGGAGAGTATTTCATCATGATGAGCAATATAATTCTGGGTTAAGAAGGAGGAGTGAAAGATGATAAGATGTCAGGCAACAATTTCAAGTATATGAGAAAAGCAATTCAGAAACATGGGGACTGAAATAAATTTCAGTCCACAACGGCAATAAGTCCGGTTGATATTATGCAAGAGGTAACGTAAGAGTACATCTATCCAAGTTCCGGATGACTGACAAGCAGATTACCCGGCACTTGGGGACTGCCATATTTTCAAAGTTATAGTTTGAGGATTGGGGCAATTTTTTTAAGTACCAGATGATTGTTGATAGATCACCCGGTACCTGGGGTGTATGGTAATTCAAAAGTGTACAATGTTGATGTCAGTTCAAAATGAAGTCCCAGGTTATCATGAACTAATAACCCAGTATTTGGGGGTTACAGTATATGAAGAGGAAAGATTGAAAGAAGTAAGTCCAGTTGATAACAAGTAAAAGAAGATATAAGGGTGCATTTGTACAAGTTCCGGATGACTGAAGAAGCAGATCACCCGGCACTTGGGACTGGTATGTTTTGAAAAGTTGCAGGTTATAATTAAAGCAATTTCTCAAAGTTCCAGGTGATTGTAAACCGATCACCCGGAACTTTGGGGTTATGAGGATTTGAAACTTTAAAGTTACATAAAGCTACATAGATTGCAGTATTGGTAATAGATAATAGCAAGTCCCAGGTTATCGTGGACTAATAACCCGGAACTTGGGACTGGGGTATTTTGAAGTTTTCGAAGTTGAACAAAGATACATATTTACAAGTACCGAGTGACTGAGGACAGTTTACTCGATACTTGGGGACTAGGTTTGGTATGTAATATATGGAGAAAAGAGAGCAGGCCTTCAAAATTCATATTGCCATAATGTGGCGTCAAGGAAGCTTTGTCATTATCAGTTGGATTTGGGGGAGCAGAAGGCATTTCCACTTACATCTTATCAGTCGGATTTGGGGGAGCGGAAGGCATTTCCACTTCCATATTATCAGTCGGATTTGGCAGCAGGCACAGTATTCTACTCAGGGATGGTTTCTATGTTGTCCTACTCAGCAATGGGAGGGCTTGCCTCGTTAAGTCTTGCTTTTGCCCTGAAAAATGGTGATAAAGAAAGAAGAAGTAAGTACAAGCGAAGGAAACAAGTTGAAGGCATAAAATGCATAAAGATGTTGATTAAAGACAAAAACATTACCCGGTATTGACTACAAAGTCACGAGAAAGTTCGTCGCTGGAGCCTGAAGAAGCTATTAAAGAATATGACTTAGAGATTCTGATTTGACCGGCTAAAAGGATAACTATTAGATTGATGTTTCTGGAGTTCAATATTGGAAAAATGAGAAGTGCCAGAACAGCGTGGAGAGATCTTCGAGCTTGGATTGTGTGGCCATGGATTTGGCCCAGTTAGCCGTAATCCCAGATCTAGGCTTGGTGGTTTTCTGGATCTTCTTTGATGCCGATGCGGTGGCGCCATCACCGGCCTTGGCCTTGGCCTTAAGCTTCCTCGGGTCCTTGGGTGCCATGAGATCTGAAGATCTGGAAAATAACAAGAAAAGAAATGAAAAAAAACCGAGCTCAAGAACAGCCGAGAAAGAGCAAGTCAAGATCCAGATGGAAGCAAAGTGCAGGAGTGAAAAATTTACCGGAGCTCGTGGAGATCTGGCGCGGAGCAGATTCCCCGGCGTTTAGTTGCAGCAATGCGGAGCTTCGATGGCCGGCGGCGGCGCGGCGAGTGATACGTCTCCAACGTATCCATAATTTCTGCTGTTCCATGCTTATATTATACCATTTGCTACATGTTTTATATACACTTCATATCACTTTTATGCATTTTCTGGACTAACCTATTAACAAGATGCCACAGTGCCAGTTCCCTGTTTTCTGCTGTTTTTGGTTTCAGAAAGTTACTTCTGGAAATATTCTCGGAATTGCACGAAACAAAAGGCCAGGTCCCTATTTTTCCAGCACATACACGGAGTCCGAAGGAGAGACGAAGGAGAGCCACGAGGTGGCCAAACCATAGGCAGGCGCGGCAGAGGGCCCCGCCGCGCCACCAGGTGGTTTGGGCCCCTCGGGGGTCCGCCGACATCGCCCCTTCGCCTATTTATTCCCCGAGACGCGAAAACCCTAAAACACCGAGCCTTTCATCCAGAACATATTCGCTGCCGCCGCCGTCGTCAACCCTAACTCGGGGGTTCCTGAAGCTCTTCCCGGCACCCTGCCGGAGAGGGGAATCATCACCGAGGGCTCTACATCGCCATGCCCGCCTCCGGAGTGATGCGTGAGTAGTTCATCCTTGGACTATGGGTCCATAGCAGTAGCTAGATGGTTGTCTTCTCCACTTGTGCCATCATGTTTAGATCTTGTGAGCTGCCTATCATGATCAAGATCATCTTATTGTAATGCTACATGTTGTGTTTGCTGGGATCTGACTTATATTGATACCTATGTGGAGCTAAATATTATATTATCATGTCTATGTCATTTGTGATCTTGCATGCTCTTCGTTACTTGTTGAAGCCTTGGCCATGTGAATACTTGTGACTCCAAGAGGGGGTATTTATGCATGATAGTTGGGTTCAACCTCTATTTAACCTGGGATAGTGACAGCAAGTTCTAAGGTTGTAGATGTGTTGTTGCCACTAGGGTAAAACAACAATGCTTTATTCAAGGATGAATGTATTGTTTACATTATGCACATTACTTAATGCAATTGTCTGTTGCTTGCAACTTAATACTGGAAGGGGTACGGATGTTAACCAGAAAGTGGACTATTTAGGCATAGATGCATGCTGGATAGCGGTCTATGTACTTTGTCGTAATGCCCAAATGAATCTCATAGTAGACACCACAGCTCACACATGCATGTTATATGCACTTATCAATTGTCAATTGCCCAGCTGTAATTTGTTTACCCAGCATGTTAGTTATCTTATTGGAGAGACACCACTAGTGAACTGTGGACCCCGGTCCATTCTTTTACATCTGAAATACAATCTACTGCAATCATTGTTCTCTACTGTTTTATGCAAACAAACATCATTTTCCATTCGATACGTTTAACCCTTTGTTTTCAGCAAGCTGGTGAGATTGACAACCTCACTGTTAAGTTGGGGCAAAGTAATTTGGTTGTGTTGTGCAGGTTCCACGTTGGCATCGGAATCCCTGGTGTTGCGCCGCACTACACTCCTTCACCAACACCTTCGAAGCAACGTCATCCTCCTCCTGGATTGATAACCTTGGTTTCATACTGAGGGAAAACTTACTGCTGCACTCATCATACCTTCCTCTTGGGTTCCCAACTGACGTGTGACGTACAAGCATTGTTTCTGGCACTATTAACTTAGAGCCACCAGCGAGCTTGGAGGAACCCTAACCCTAGCTTGAGGAGAGAGAAGGACTGAGGTTGAAGATGAAGGGTGCGGTAAATGGGGAAAGTGAAACCCTATTCACCGTGACCTATTATTTATAGCCCAGGGTGAAACCCTAGGAGCGTGAAAATCGAACCGTTAAGATTCTGTTTGACCATGGGTCAAAGACACGAGGGAATCTGTCAGAGAATGTCCCCCGGTCGTTGACTGGAGAGAATTGTGTGCGAGAGAAAAGCCGGGTTATAAGAGAACCGCCAAAAGGAGCTGGTCTGAAACATAACCCGGCCATTCAGTGATAATGATCTTTATTTTGTTTTCAGGAGTTTAACTCGGATAATCTCATCAGTAGCTACCCTCGAGTAATCAAATCAAGATCAAGATTATCAAGTGAAGCAACCAATGAGCTTATTCAAGTCAAACTTGGGGACTACTGTTGGGGGATAAAAACCCGGTATACTCATGACCAAGGAAGAATCAGTCGGACGGCCCAAGGCCTGGTCCGGGTGATGTATACAAGATGTGGGCCGGGTTATAGTTGGGCCAATAGGCCTAACATGACTCGTCCCTGGAAGGAAGGACCTAGAAGAACTGGAGTCTGAGTGAAGGAAGGAACCGGGTGACTTGGAGGCTACGGAAGGTCTAGAAGAACCTAGAGTAGGACTCCGGGCTCGTATGTAACTCGGTATTCATTGTAAGTTTGGGAGACCCGGTGTCTATATAAACGGGCTCCCGGAGTATAGATAGACAAGTCTTAAGCCCTAGTTCGATATCACCGCTATCAAGCGAAACCCTTGTAACCTGTCTCGTAACCCGGCTCTGTTGTCGTAGCCGAGTTATCGAGACCTCGGGATCAATAACATAGAAGCAGGAAGTAGGTCTTTATCTCCTATGGAGAGGCTGAACCTGGGTAAACCCTTTTTCCCCAACGAGCGTGACAATCTCCTGAAGGACCAAGGCGCCTTGCCCCAATCATCAAGTTACCCTATGGTAACATCTGCCGTGATAACCCCACGACAATGATGCTCACGTAGGTGCAACCTCCCCAAGCTTAGGTGTTAGCACAAGTTGGTGATGAAGTTGACTTGGTGAGATATCCTTGGATAAACCTTTCAGCAATGATTCACCGGCAACGGCGCCAGAAAACAGTCTTGATGGCGTGTAGTTGACGGGAAAAATATTCTGCAGGAAGCTTCGTATCTTCCCCTGCAACGGCGCCAGAAAGCACTCTTGATGACCCTTCACGTAGTTACCTGCGTGAAAAGTAAATGGGTTAGGTTGAGACTCCAAGTGCAGAGTGTGTAGTAAGTGGAAGACGTGTTTTCCCACGAGGGTAACTCGAGGGTTTAATATCGAACTCTCGGGGAATCAGTAGTGAAGATTTATCTTTCCTATCCTTCTTTTGGTTACCTACAAAACAAACTAAATGTTTTGGTCCTCAACCTCACCTAGTGGTTGTCAAGCACAAGGTGTGAGAATGATATCAAGATAATATGCAATGCAAACAAGAAATAAATATGCAATGATGGTAAATAAATATGCAAGGATGGTGGTGGCAATGATAAATGATATTTTTGGGTTTTATATGATGAATGCAAGATGTAAAACTGTTTTTGTATTTTCGGATTATTAAATGGCAGAAAATGGTAAAGCGGTAAAAGTGGTTGGAAAGGTGTTTCTTATAATTAAAAATGGACCGGGGTTCATGGTTTCACAAATGCACTCTCTCTTTAATAAAGTGGTAGACAATGGAACACTAGATTTGACATATGAGATTGCAACACAACAGTTTAATGACAAGTTATAATTATATGGGCATCACGTCCTAACATATAGACCTTTTGGTTATTAGTCTCTCTTAGACTCTACCAAGATGCGAACTAAATCATAACACCTCAGTAATTAAGGTAACTCAGAGTATAGCAATAAGTATCATGACATGAAGTTAAAATAAGAACATGCTAGATCTAGTCATGGAGTAGTGGCAATGGCCACACCCACATCTCCGGTAGCATGGTATTTATTTTTATCCCTAGTGAGGCAACAAAGTCAGGTAAAACACCCAAGTGGATCGCAGAACTTTTCTCCCCGTTACTCCAACTAATGCACACGTTCCCCCTCACATGCTCTCATAAACATGCTTGATCATAACAAGTAAATAAGAACGGTGTACATAATATGCATATACTTTCATAACTGAAACAAAACCATTGCAATCTCAAACATATATTAACTCATAAGAGGATCCACCACAAAGGTATTACATAGATGACCGTAATCATGTTCAGCACAGCTCATACGGTACTAATTAGTGAAGCTCGAGAGAGAGAGAGATACATAAGTTACTTCCACAAACCTATAGTCCAGAGGTGGACTACTCCCTCTTCATCATGGAGACGGTGGAGAAGTCGTTGGAGAAGATGGAGACCACACCGGCAGCGCCCCGCCGGAGTTTTTCCCCTCCAATCTGCAACTCCAGGTCTCTATTTCGGTGTTTCTGTGTTTCTGCGGCGCTCCTTCCAGAGAACGTCGAGGATAATTTTTATAGGCGTTTTTAGGTCAAAACGGAGTCGGTGGAGGAAAGATCGACGGCAACGGAGCGCCGAGGCCCAAAAGGAGGGGTCCCACGCGGCCAGGTACAGGGGCCGCATGGGCCCACCTATTTTGGCCCTCGGGCCTCCGCTTGTTTGCTTCCTTCGCCCCCAGGTCTTCTTCCTTCCAAATATTGACGCCCGTAAATTTGCAGGTCATTTGGACGTCGTTTGGGTCCCTGAAACATTAAAATATAGAAATAGGGTTTTCTGCCTGCGCAGGGTTAATTCCATAAAAAATAGGAAACATGTCAAATATTCCCAAAATCATTATAAAACCGTGATATAACCCTTATATGATGCAAATATGACTGGAATATAAGTAAAAATAATGCAAAGTTCATGCATGCATTTTACATGCATCAGGTACCTCTTGCCCTAGGACATGGAACAAGCCCATGTCAAAATGACAAGACAAACAAACAAAATGGACAATCTCAGCACTCTTTTATTTACTATTGTTATAGCTTTTTATTGTGAAGTGCCTCACTGAAGGTCCACCGTGATATGTAAGTAAATTTCCACCATGAATGATGCATGGCTTGGGTTAGCCGCCCGGTGAGTCTCTCTAGCCATTTATACTTACTCCTCAAACTTACCAAGTTTCCACTTTTATTTCACACAATGTTAGGCATCCATAAACAAAAGTACATGATATCAACTAAATATAATTAAGAGCACTGTTGAAAGCTTGCCATGTGACAGCACATATGAGCTAACTCCCAACCAAGACTCTTGTCAAGCACACAACTTCATAATTTTAATCACAATGGTTCATGTTTATTAAGTGCAATGAAAGTAAAGTGTGCATCAAGTTCGTGAGAGCTTTTTAACCAACTTTTCCCATAACAATCAATAACATAAGCATTTTAATTTGGAAGCAAAGATAATACAATATAACATGATAAACATACTTGGAATAGCATAAAGCTAACAGGTAGATATGGTGGACTCACTGGAAAAACTTTGGTTGAAGGTGTTGGAAAACAAGTTTTTACTTGTTGGAATTTTTTGGGCTAGCAAAAGGGAGAAAGTTGACCGTCTAAATGCATGCATAAGTGTCCATAGAACTAACCAATCCATGTTAAACAAAGTAAAGTGACATTCAGCATCAAAACATGAATAAAAGATAGCTCTTGATAAAACACTTGCAAATTAATACTCATTAAAAAGCACATGAATCATGCAACTATATGTATCTTTTTGAATCAACTCAAACATCCCTTTCCCAATCTTTTTAATAGCATCCAACTTAATTCAACCCAAATTTCCAGTAGCTTTCTCATATATAAATGATAGTGGTGGTCTCAAGACAAACAAAAATCAAAATAAAAAGCAAATAAAAGACGCTCCAAGTTTATGTGATAGGGTGCATTGATCGAAAAACAGAAGTTAGACGTGTGCAAACCGAGAGTGTGTTGGTCCAGTGGGGTTGTCTTCACATCCCCAAGCTTATGGTCTTCACCATCCTTGGATAGCTCTTGGTGCATCTCCTCTAATCCCTGTGAAAAAACTTCAAAACACCGTTTCTCCCATTTCTTTTCTGTGGGGTGACATTAGTAGTGATAGACAAATGAATTGCTTGCTGCATAAAATCCTTAAACAAAAATTCATATGAATGTCCAGAAAGTGTATAATGTTGTATGCCTACTTATAAACTCAATTGGATAAAAAAGATTCAAGTTAAAAGTTCAAAGAATGCATCAAACAAAATGGGACAGAATCCGTCCAGAAAAACAGCAGCAGCAAAACGTATTTTTCTACCCTACTTAAATATGTCGAAAAAATCTGAAAAAATTCACGCTCACAGAGGATGAAAAGTTGCAACCACAGTTCAAATTTCAGCTCATTCGGAGTTACAGAATAGGAATTAAAAATCATACCGTGCACAGATTCGTGCTGGAATAAAATCTCCGAATGCAAAAAGCAACTTTTTCAAGCCAAAATAGGTAAAACTTGGCACTTTATTAAGAATTCCAGAAACTAAACTAAAAACTAAGTCTCTTGTTACAGCAAGAGGACACAAAGAAAATCAAAAGTAAAAACAACCGGGTTGCCTCCCGTAAAGCGCTTTCTTTATAGCCATATAGCTAGGCTTACTTACTTGGTATCAAGATGGTTGGAGTGAGGTGGCTTGGCATCCCCAAGCTTAAATTCTTGTACTTATTTGATATATGTAGGGTGAGCCTAGGGGTAACATCCCCAAGCTTGAGTGTTTGTCCCTCGTGATCTTTATTCATCACCCTCAACTCTTCCACTTGAAAGTTCTCTTCACACAAAACTCATCTTAAAACTTGATTAGAGGGGTTAGTGTCTCCATAAATGAAATCCTCATAGGTACAGCAAAGACATATCATGAGTTGATTCTACACATTAGCTAATATTACTATGGTTGTGTATTGCTCTTTGATCAATAGAACCACACAAAACACAAGTAATGAGAGTAATGCAAAATAAAGACAGAATCTGTCAAAAATGGACAGCCCGTAAAGAGTGAATTTTCAGAGGCACTTACGTTGCTCAAATCAGAAAACTTTGAACTAATGAAATGTGTATTAATAACTGAATATTGCTGTCGTAAAATATCAGGTCAAAATTCCTCTTCTGTGATTTTATACATTTTTCGCAGTGAAGCTCAGGCATCTGTTTTCTGGACAGCAAATCACTATTGTTTAATCCTACCTCTCAAAAGAGGTTATTCTTGCCATTAAGATGAAAAATAAGATACAAAGGTGATGTTACGGTAGTAAACAAGCACCTTGACTCAAAAACCCAAAACTTAAGCTGAAGATAAAAATCAAAAAGAAACAAAAAGAACCAAGCAAGAATCAAGAGAAACAATCAAAGAAGAAGGAAAATATTTTTGTTGTTTTTGATTTAGCAAAAAGGCAAAAGGAGAAGCAAATATATACAACATAAACACTCTTTTTATTTGGTTTTAGCTTTGGGAAAAGTTTTAATGATAGAGACTTTGCAACGGTTCCATTGGCATGAACAACACATGTTCAAGGTCGACCCCAACTTCTCCATTACTCATCCTTCTCATTTACTTTCCCAAATTTTATATAAAATGAAAATCTTAAACTAATTGTCACAAAACAGTAGGTAAAGATATTTTACATGTTGTAAAGATATAAAGGTGTGCTCAAACCGAATAGGAAATTAAAGCATAAGGAACACACCACAGAATATTAAACAATTTACTTTTAAGTCTAACTCTCTTCCTATGCATTGGAATTTTATATATGAATAAATAACAACAAATTTGAGGTAACCAATGCATATAATAATCAATAGCTTGCATTTTAAATAACATAGAAACATAAAGGGGATTCTTATCTCTTCCTCTCTCATAATAGTTGCAAGCATTAAAGTTAAACATAACCACATAGTTTTGAATAGAATCACCACATAAAGACTTATCATCTAATGAGCATAATGGATCATCAAACTCAATTAAATCACTTTCATCCTCAATAGTAGGTGGACTGAAAATATCATATACATCATTGTAATCATCATAAATGGGAGACATAGTATCATCAAAATAAATTTTCTCTTCCAAACTTGGGGGACTAAAAATATCATATTCATCAAAACAAACTTCCCCAAGCTTAAGGTTTTCCTTAGCATTAGCAATAAAGGTGTTCAACGAATTAGTACTACCACAAACATGATTGTTATGCAAATAAAATTTAATTTTCTCCTCAAACACTTCATGTCCTAACTCAAGATAGATATTATACAGTTCTATAATTGTTTGGTTGTTTTCCATTTTATAATAATGTTTTAGATTTATATGTTAGTATGCAATGCAAACAAGAATAAAAGCTTAGCACAACGCTCCCCGGCAACGGCGCCAGAAAAGTGCTTGATAATCCCCAAGAGCAAGGAATCACTGTAGCACAATTCGATAAGTATTTGAGTGTCGAACCCACGAGGAGCTGAAGGTAAACTATCTATTCTCTAAAGCCCTATAACCCTCTTATATGGCCGTTTGTGCAAAGCAATAAGTTTAAATATGAAAGGAACTAACTAATGAAAGCAAGTGATGTGGAATGGGTTTATCTAGTAACAAGTTTCTCAATCAAGTTTCAAACGCAAGTTTCTTAGAGCAAGTTTCTCTCAGCAGTTTTCTCAAGCAAGTTTCTCAAAGTAGCAAGTAGCAAATATCTCAAGTAGCAAATATCTCAAGGGAGCAAATGTTCTAGCAATTGTTATTTCATTCGTGTGGTTGTCACAATTAGTGAAGCACATGTTTCAGTCTTAATTGTTTCTTCTAGGAAGGAGCCATAAATAGGTGTAGCCAAGTAAATGAACTAAAACCCCTTATGATGGATCTCATGGCCAAGTAAATGAGCACACAAGAATTATTAAGACATAAAAGTCCCACCATAGCCTTAAGTTCTAAGGTCCCCTATATATATCCCCCAATAAAGTAACTTCATGACTCGGTCTCAGGTTTACATGTCCTCCCAAGTCTCCCTCACTCCATTACATTACCGGTGATCACCTTACATGCATTCCCCAACATATGTGTGCACTCATATATTGTACATAAAGACAATCATAAAAGATAACAAAACTTGTATGCAACCAATCAACGAACTATTTCACTATTGCCATGAACAAATCACTTCTCAAACATAGATGGGGAGACACAATAGATCAAGGGAATAGTATATTGCATCATATATCATGTTTGCCAAGAGTTTACAGTGGAGAGATGGAGATGATCTTGCTGTAGATGTTGATGATGAACACGCCGGAGGGGGGTGGAGCCCTCCGGAGGTGATTCCGGCGGCGTTTCCCCCCTCCGATCTTCTCCGGCGGCAGCCTTCTGACTCTCTGTTTCGTGGTTTTGTGTTTCTCCGCCGCCTCCTCCCGAAACTCCCGGGGGACTATTTTTATAGCCGGTTTTAGGTCAAGACGAAGCCACGGAGACGAAAACGGACGGCATCGGAGCCACGAGGGGGAAAAGAGGGGTCCTCACGCGGCCAGGGAATCTGACCGCGTGGGGCCCTCTAGTTTCCAGCTGGTTGGGCTTCTGGTCTTCATTTTCAGCCCATTGCGTTCGTCTCGAAAATTCTGAACCGTGCTCTTTGGCCTTGCCCTTTTTGGAGTCCCGAAGCTCCCGGAAAGTCCGAAACACTAAAAAAGACGTTTTCTGGAAAACAGAGTTAGAACCAAAAGAGGGGGGATTGTTTAGAAAATCCCCGAAATCATTATAAAACATGAATATAACATCATATAAGTTGCAAATATGTAGGAATATCTAGTAATAACATGCAATGTTCATGTATGCATTCATCAGCGTCCACCACGACATGTTTTGCACCATGGTGTTGCAATGCATTGCCTCATTGTTCGCCACTCGTACAGTTACCTCGGGAATAGTAGTGAGAGGGCTTTGCAGTCTGTCCACAAAGGCTGAGCTAACAAAGTTGTGACTGATGTCCGTATCCACCAACAACAACATAACTTGATTCCCCACCAAGACACGAATCTGCACAGTATTTCCTGCTGAAGCTCCTGACAAGGCATTGCAAGATAGTGTTAACTGTTGTGCCTCTGCAATATCTTGTAGTTCGAGAAGATTCAACACTTCAGATGAAAGTTTAGTGGCATGATCTTCAATGGATAATGCATGCACCGTGGCATGTGGTTTAGGAGCACAGACATGTGTGGGATCATACTTATCACCACAACGAAAGCAGAGTCTAGTTGAACGCCTATACTCTTTCAGTTGACGTTCCTTCCAGAAATCACCTTGCACAGTTTTGAATCCTCCCTTAGGTGCATCAGATTTGGGTGCTCCAGCTGGTACAAAAGCTGGTTTGACAGCCCAAGTTTCTTTTGCGAGGTCAAATCTTCTTGAACATGAGCCGGCAGGATAGCCCTGTCAACAGTCTCTGGTAACTGCGAAGCAACTGCAAGCCGTATGTCTTGCTTCAATCCTTTCAAGAAATGCCCAACAAACAAAGTTCCATCATAAAATGGATTGTGGCTGCACAGTTTGAACATGAGTTCCTGAAACTTAGTGCAATATTCCTCTACTGTTCCCTTCTGTTTCAAATTTAGCAGTTCAGACATGAAATGGCGGTGATCATTGACACCAAACTTTGCTTCCACCGCTGAAATGAACTGTTGCCAAGTAAGAACCAGTGAGCTGCATTACCTTCGAGATTCATGCGAGCTCTTGTTAACCAAATCACAGGTGCAATGTTGCAGGCTTGGAAGTAATCCATACAATTGTCACGCCACAAACGAGGAAAATCTCCATTGAATTTGGGGAAATTCATCTTCGGTGTCACCGTTCTACCGCCGCCAAGGTGTTCGTCTGGAGGTCTGCTCTGTGGACGTGCACCCTCTGCACCGAACGCCGCCGCCGCCGTGCCAGGATCCTAGGGACGAGGAGTAGATGAGGATTCGGCCACGAACGTATTTGGAGATGCCGCGCCCCGCCCGCCGGCTCCCGTCGGTGATTCCAACACGCCTTTCCCTGCCACCTGATTCGCCTCTGCCCCGCCGCCATCCAGATCCACCGTTAACGCCGGCTTGGGCGCACCCAACTTTGCCACGGCCTCCGCCAACGTCGTCATTTGCTGCGAGAGCGATTCCTGGCGCCGCTCGATGGCGTCCATGATCCTGGTGTGATCTCCCACGGCGCGTGAGTTGTTGTCGAGCTGGCTCGCCACCTGCGCGTACGACGTGTCCAACAGACCCAGCCACGAGTCCAGAGAGCCGATCTGCGACTGGACCTGCTCAAGGCTGGTGCGGATCGCCACCAGTGACTCCTCGGTGTGCGTCGTTGCCTCTCCCATCGCCATGAGCACGAGCGATCGATCCAACAAACCCACTACTGGATTAACATGATCTCAGCGAGGAATCGATCGAAATCAATCCAAGCCAAGTTCACCAACCAGAGCGGAGATTTTACAGCTGCAGATCTATGCGGCCGCGATCGTACTGACCTCTGATACCACTGTAACCCCGGCCACCGGTGGAGATCGGGGCGTGAGCTCGATCCTACTTTCATGATGAACACGATGAACTCGGAAGAGAAGATCGAACACGAGAACGGGAGAAGAGGAAATAGAGACGGAACTTTTAGTTCATTCAATTCATGTCTGTCTCTAACGATACACACTGGTTTATAAACCAGCGACACACATACACAGCATGGACGGGGCAGAGCCCAACGCCAACCCAATACCGGCCCACGGCCCACTCTAACGACAACACCGGTTACTCTCTCTGTAGCTCGTCAGGTAACGCAGTCATTACACTCAATTGCTGAATTGCCGACATGGTCTTGTACTCGTCAACGACCACGTGCGGAAAGAGGTCCTTGTGTGTGACCACATCACCAGCGAGCAGCACCGCTTGGCCATTCCACCGGAGCTCAGGAGGGCCGTTCTTGGCGGGGTGGTCCTCTGTGCTGTCAGCGATCTTGGCCATGTACACGGCGGCTGCCACTCCACCCCCTTCAAGGTGGTCTTGGTGTCCACGGGTGCAAGCGAAGGTGGAGACCTCGCATGTGTTTACTCCTCTGAGTCTGGCGTATGGGCGATCTCATCTTAACAGACGCTCCTTATGAGATTTCTCCGAAACCTGCGATCCTAGTTGGCAATTGACTTTACTGGTTGTCCATGGGCGGTGAAATAATTGAATTTGATTTGGGTCTGAACAGCCTAACTAAGATCAAAGGGCCTCCGGTTACAGATATAGCTCCTTTACAAACTGTCACATCATCCAGGCTGAGCATGGTGCTCTTGGCTACGCCATATTGTCTTATCCTCTAATCGCAATGTGGTGGAGGAGCATCAATGGTCATGGTGTTGCCACATGGGTGTTGTGGAAGACCATCGAAATGCACACAATTCATCAGATGCCTCAGGGAATGTATGTACATCTACTGGGGTATGATGAGGATGATGCTCTGTTTTTATGTTTTGATGAAAGTGTCTACATGATTCAACTCAAATCGATGCAGTCCAGGAAACTTAATGAAATTCCTTTTAACGGGGGTTGCTATTTTCCTTTCAAGAGTTTCTTTACACCAGGTGATTGCTCATTCTTAGTCCTTATATTGTAGGTGTAGCCTAATGTAGTTATTTGTTACATGATTGCAGGAACTAGGGGATTAAGCGCGGCCTTCGCCGCACCCGTGGGCAAATTTTTTGATTTTCTTTCAATCGTAAAAGTGTTAAAATTCATTTAGAAACGATATGAAAATTTGGAATTTATATTAGAAACGATATGGAAATTTTAAATTTAAATTTTGGTCGTGCATATGTAATTTGATGTGATCCCAGTGATATATTTGTAATTTTTTTTTGTATGAACATGTTTAAAATTGATGGTTTGCATTATGTAGAATTACTGCAAAATCATATGGGAAAAAAAATGGGGGCATTTTTTAAATTATTAGTTTGCATAATCTTGAATTATTGCAAAATTCATATTTAGAAGTACTTACAATTATTCAAAAAGAAATGTCCACATTTTTTGTTGGATTGTTTTCTATTTTTTTAGTTTGGATTTTTTTTTTGACTATTTTCCAAACAAAAAAAAAATGGGGCATTTTCAAATTGTTAGTTTGCATTATTTAGAATCATTGCAAAATTATATTTAGAATTATTTGCAATTATTTCCGAAAAAATGTCAACATTTTTTTTGCTATTTTTTAGTTTTCGCGGCTTTGCCGCGCCCGTGGGCTAAAATTTTGAATTGTTTGATCGTAAAATTGTTGAAATTCAAAAATTGTCTAGGTTGTGAAGTTGTTCACTTTTTTGAAATTTCCATATTCAAAAGTTATTCAGATCTGGAACCGTTGATTTTCTTTAAAAAATACATGTGTAAATTGTTTATTTTTTGGAATTTGTTAAAATTGGTAAATTATTTGTATGTAAATTTGTTTTTTTAGTTCGTTAAATATTTGAATTTTGTAGGAATAAACGATTTTAGTATATGCAAAATTGAAATTTGATCGTATTTTGAATTATTGTTTTTACATATCTGTAAGTTCGAAATACCGTTGTAGTTATTGTTCAAATATGTATAAAACATTTTCATATTGTTTTTCGTGTTTATATATTTGTTTCATATTTTCCTGACGAAACAGCGAAAATAAGTTGATTAATTAAAATTTATAAATACATAATAGCTTTAGGTTGTTTCCAAATATTTTTCAAATTGGAATGTTCCAAAATGCATGGATTTTAACACAAACAAATTAGATTTATTTTTCTGAACATTTTGATATATAATTCATATTTTTCTGATAAACCAGTGAAAAGATATTGTTTTTTGCAAATTTAATGGTTTTTCTGGATTTTTGTATAATAAACCGGGCCCACCTGTCAGGGTTTTTCTATTTTTTAACCATTTTCCGAAATTCTACAGTCGCTGACAGGATGGTCCCACGCTGACGTCGTACTGGCGTCAGCAATGGCGTGGACGGAACTGTGGCCGCGAATCCGCCGGCGACGGCGCGGCCGCTACAGCGCGTTCTGGGCCGCGCTGATCGACGCGTTCGACGCGCCTCGACGCGGGCTGCCAGAAGGTGGCGGCGCCGCCCCTTCTGGGTCGCCGGAGCGTCGCCGGAGAGCCGCAGACGCGGCGGAGGACAGCGACCATGGCGGCCACGATTCCGGCGAGATTAGGGCGTCCCAGCACCTGATCTCCGGCGAGGAGGGCGAGGCGGAGGCGGCGGAGCTCGCAGTGGCCGTGGATTTGGCCGGGGAGGCGTGGAGCGGCCGCGATGCGCGGCGGCGGCGGCGGCGATCTCGGCGTCGCGGGAGAGAGAGAGGAGGGAGGGGGGCTGTGGCGAGTTTTTTCACGAAAGTCCCTGAAGTTTTTTTATTTGCGTTTCAGTCCTCCCGCTATCACAGACAGGTCCTTCCGCGAGTTTTTTTTGAAAAGTCCACGGCGACCGGCTGGAACGGGCGCGACCGGCGCGTGACCGGGCGACGTGGCGCGTTCTCATTGGACAAAAATAGCCGATGAACAGTTTCGGGAGCGCGGTGGTGCATGTGGCTTCATCAGGGCCGTCCATCGCGCCGATCGGACGGCTGCGGTTTGCCCGCGACGTGGAGGGCTGGACAGGCCGCGGTTTTCACCAGCTTTTATATATAGTAGATACCTTCTTTACGAATTTATAGTGCTTACTAACAACTTCAACTTACCAATCGCCCCGGTGCTAGATAGGCGAACTTATAGTTGTGTTCACTACTATATGTTACTCCCATTAAATATATTTTTCATCATGAATGTCAAATGCGCAACTCAGTTGGCACGTTTGGAACCTCAAACTCATTATATTCTTCTATCCCAATATGTTTATCGGTTTTGATTAACTCCATACAAATTGCTTTTGTTGAGTCCATACTTTGCGAATAAATCTGTTTTTTGGTCACTTGTTGATGATCCCTCCTGTAGGTAACCAGTATATTCGTAGCAGGCCAAAATAAATTTCATTTCTTGTCTGTCAGGCTCGAGTTACTTAAAACTGAATAGCCAAGGTCACTTTTGTTGTTAGAATTCATTAGTTTTGTTATGTTTTAATCTTGTATGCTTGACATGACGGGGGATGAGTTTACATGAGATACATTATATACCATGTCTTGGTCTTTATCAGCTAAAATTCGTAATGATTAAATATCTACTACTCTCAGGACCATTCCTTGCATTTTACAACAGATGTGTATATTTGTTTATCTATTGCTGAGCTCTAAATCATCTGTACAAATAGATTATTTTTCTCAAGTTATATTTGTCAGCGCATCTGCATAATTGACTCACGGCTGCCTTCTCTTATGATATTGTCTTTTCCTTGAACCGTTATAAATTGCCTGACATCTTGTGCTTCTATGTACAGCCATTGCTGGCGGATTTAATGGAGCTGGAATGCCGCAGATAGGATGACTATCTGGTTTGATGCGCTAATGTACCAAAATAGCTCAACAGGTAAGAATATCTTGTTGATATAGTTTGTTTGATCTGGATTCTAAACTGTTTGGTTTATTTTATATGGAGAAGTATCTGTCGTCTGCGAACACTGGTAACATTCACCCACAAGGATACAAACTACTTTCCATGTGTCTGGGGATTCACTGATGTAAATAACACGGAAAATAATTAAAATAATGGTGATGCGAGATAAATGGCTCCTTTCTAGATTGTAACTTTGTAAGTGACATCCAGATGATCAAAATGTTGTATCTGGTGCTGTGGTGTTGAAATTACTTGTGAGTGCCGATGTGGACATGCCTAGAGATTTCCCTTGGTTTATTGTTTCGTTGTCTATAAGCTCAAAGCAATATATTGCCCCCCTTTCTTTTGGCTTCAGCTTGAGCAGAAACCAGCTTCGGAGCTCTGGTGGGAGAAGCCCTAAAAAATTATCTGTTATAGAGCACTTTTTATGTTAAGGAGCTGATGATGAGTTCGTTTCTCCAGGTGAAGGGATGGCTGCTGCACTTCTCCTCGTTGAGTCTGTCGCGTTGCATCAATGTGTTCAGCAGTTTTACATGTTATCTGAAGAAAAACTCACCGTGTCGTAACCTAGCTTAATTTCTGATGTAGCAAGATGCTTTTGAGTATCTAATCTGCAGAATTTATCTCCTCTGAAGTATCATTTGAATTCGAGATTCTGTTGTATCTTGCTTTTGTTGCATGGATGTGCTTGGGCAGCCATAAGAGTATCAGCCCCAAGTATCATCTGAACTTATATTTGTGCGTGTTATTCTCAGCTGTGATTTGGAAAGCACGTCAGCCGTGTCTAATTTTTGTGGTCTTGTGCTTTTTGGTTGAGATTAATAGTGGGCATCTCTAGGACGGACTGGAACATGCTACTGCACTGCAGTATATAACCAGCTGAATGCCAGGTCATCGCTCTGTAATATTTTCATTTTCTACAAAGCAGCCTACAAATTGTTCATACGTTTACATCAGTTAAATGATTTCTGTACAAATTGGAAAGTGGAGGCAGAAACTCTTGCCCTGAGACTGAGGTCGTGACTGCTGTCCACTACATGGTAATGGTCCACTTGAAGGCTAGTTGTTCTCGCGGAAATTTACTCAAATGAATGGTACGGACCGGACGGCAGCAAATCTTCAGTCGTGATCACAAGAACAAGGCAGCAGACCCAGCTGCTGGAAACTCTGAATTCCTCCATGTCTCTGACTGCTACCCGCAGACTCTTCTTCAGGCCGTGGAAAACTGCTGAAATGGCACAAAATTACAGGATCACAGACCTGGCGTTAGTACAAAATATTGCAGAGTTAGTTACTAGCAGGAAACTGGACACTGCCACAAATTTCGCAGTTCCTGTAGCACAAATGTATTAACTTAGAAGCACAAAATATCACAGTGGTCTGTACTTCTGAGATCATACATACATACACATGTATTTCAGACATACCAATGTATTACTTTTTAACTGCAGTACTCACCTAATAGTATATTCAGGAAGATGATTACATCTTTTAGTACTTTAGCTTCGATATAGCAGCTACCTATTACATGTTTCCACAGAAAAGTTCACAGGAGACTGAAAACAAATAGTTTCCTATACTCAGTACAACTACGACCATAAGCCTTTCATGAGCCAAGTGCATCACCTCATGCATTACATCACATCATCTTCAGAGATCGTGGTCAGCTCGGATGACAGATGATAAGAATCCTCCGCATGGGTGTGCCCTTCGTCACAGAAGAATGGCCTAGAAGGCATTTGCAAGCTGTCGATACCACTTTCCAGCATCTCTATCACCTCGCCCATTGTCGGACGATCATCGGACTTCATCTGGATGCACCATAGTCCAACGATGCACAACTTCTTCTCCAACTCATGCATGCCATCAATGGGAGATATCTCACACACTTCTTGTTCGAATAGCCGGTCATACACCCATGATGGGTAGTAAGACTGGCTTGAGTTCGCCGCATTCGGGTCAGCATTCCTTCTACCTCCGGCCATCTCCAGCAGCAGCATCCCAAAGCTGTAAACATCGACTTGCTCGATATGACACCGAAGCTGCGGGATATCATCTCAGGAGCTATGTACCCAATAGTTCCCTGTAAGGCGCTCAATGGCACAAAATTATTGCCCCTTGGGTACAGTTTGGCGAGACCAAAATCAGCAACTTTGGGGACAAAACTGCTATCGAGAAGGATGTTGTGGGGCTTGATGTCAAAGTGTAGAATCTGCATATCACACCCTTGATGAAGGTAGTCGATCCCCCTGGCAATGCCCAATGCGATCTCATTGAGCTTATCCCAGGAGAAGGCCTTCTCTTTCTCAGATGAGAAGATGTACTTGTCAAGAGAACCTCCAGGCATGTATTCATAAACCAGAGCCCTTCTCATATCCTCTGAGCAGAACCCCATGAGACGGACTACATTGACATGGTGGATTCTGCCGATGGTGGAGACCTCGTTGATAAAATCTTCTCCATTGCAGTTAGAATTTCCCTCTAGCATCTTGATGGCCACATGGATATCTCCTGGGAGCAGCACACCCTTGTACACAGAGCCATAGCCACCTTGGCCCAGCTTCTCTGAAATGGCTTGTGATAGCGGTGATGTCAGTGTACGCGTACCTTATCGGGCCAAGCACTTGCTGCATTCGGAGGAACTTCTCGACTGCATCAATTGTTATTCTTGTTTTCCAGTACTTGTAGGCAAGGAAAATCATCACAACCAGCGGTGCCAACATGAACCTGCATAAAACTACATAAACAAGTTTACATAGAGTTTGTTGGGTACACGCATCCGTAGATGCGATGATGAAGAAACTGCAGTAAAGAGCACAAAGTTCTGAATTACCAGGAATCCACTTGACAACCCACATGGCATCTGCTATCATTATCAAGTCATAAGGAAAACCAGTTGCATCCAATACGCAGTACCAAAAGAATATATCAACCACAAGAATCTGCAGAACAAAATTCCGGATGGCTTCACTAGACACTCGCAGTTCAGGGAACGTGCTGCAATACCATCCGACGATACAATGAAGCAATGAAAGAGGAGATAAGCGGCTCTGGATAAGACGCCAGGTATGCACACTTATTATACAGGAAACAAAAAAAAACACTATACAGATATCAAAATCCTAAACTCACCGAAACTGGTCTATGAGGCAATCTTTGAGGCTCTCCCTATGATATCTGTAAGGGAATCCAACAGCAAATCCGTTCTTCATGGACTTCACAACATCTGCATAACTTAAATTGTCTAGATCATACCCAAACTGACCGCCCGTCAAAGGAGTCATGGCCAAGTATCCACAAGAAGGCTCCAGATACCCCACAATACCAGATGCAGAGCCAGTTAACACGTAAACATAGGTATCATTGGTGCTAAGGCAAGCAACAGGCATGTACATAGTACATACCATTGTCCTTTACTTCCTGAGAACATTTAACAAAGATAGCCAGACTATCAAAAAGCCGTGCATATCTGATTACCTTGCCTTCGCGTTGGTATGAAGGATAAGGAGGACGATTCGACCGGGGTATAGGGCATCTGTTGTATGAACCCAAGACAGCATCAACGACCCAGAAGGTGGAATCGTTGTAGTTGATGGAATACACATTGTATGTCGCATTGTTGATGTAAATCGTTGCCTTGGTATCACTGCAAATAAGCTCATAAGATCCATAACCACACCCAGGTGGATCGCCTGCCTGACGAAATGGGGACGATACATTTCCAAGAGGGCCGCACGAGAAAGAAGGACAATCAGGCTGATGCTGCTGCCCTCCAACCTGATCTACAGCAAGAACTGCAAGCACAAACAAGACAGTTAAGGGCTTGAGAGCAGTGGGCATCACCATGGCAGTCTGGTTCAGAGGCACAAACGCGCTCGGATTAATGGCCACATGAGGGTATTGCTGCCAAACTAACATAAAAAACTCCAAGGAGGGTCATTACATGCTAACTAGTGGCTCTACGTGACTGTGAGGTCGCTGACTAGGTAACTTGGCTATTTGCGGTTAAGCCATGCTGGTAACTTAATAATGACTGCATGAACAAACAAGATAGTGAATGCCTTGACAGCAGTGGGCATCCCCATGGCAGACTAGTTCAGAGAAGCAGATGAATGGCCAAATAACGGACTGGCTGTCAATGTAAAAAAAAAAAGCAGATGATTGTGATGTTGCTGACAGGAGACTTACCTACTTGTCGCACATCTACGTGATGGTGATAATCTTCACTCCAGACCTCTTGATTGACGGACACGAGTCCAAGTATGCTATTGTAGCATCTTTTACTGCTACAATTATGCCCCAACCACAGAAACATCAAACATGGAATTCAATGCCGACAATGACAAATAGAAGGGACCAAAAAATGAAAATTGCAAATATAATTCATTTGAGCTATTGAGTAAATCAGTCAGCAAAGGAATGTACTGCAAAGAGAAAAAGTCAAAAAACTAACGCTGACCCAGTTCATTATTTTTATCTAGTTCTAATTGAACTACTTACCCTCCCCTAAGACTATTTCCGAGAATATCCTTAATTTCTTTAGCACCACAGGCAGATTATATAAGCAGATGAATCAAAATTTCCAACGGTTCTACTGTCCACAATTAGAATTGGCAGTATTTCAACATCACACGACTGATAGAATACTAAAATAAACTGATAACTGAAAGCTTTTCCTTACAGTTACAGGAATAATGAATTAATTTCCATATTCTCTGGTTGGTTATTTTCCATGATGACTGGACTACAACCACACACATCGTAATCCCTCCTCATCAGTCACTCAGCTATCACAAGTCGACAAGCCTTATCATAATTCAGAGTCTGCACATGTGCTTTACCATATCATATTTCACCCGATATTATTATGCTAGAATAATGCAAGCTTCATATAGTTACACATGTATAATTTAATCCAAGAAAACTAAGAATACAGGATTGAAGAAAAATGGGGGCATATGGCAGGTGAAATTGAAAGAATAATCCACAGAGACGGCATTCATTCATTTCCAGAAACCACAGACCTTTCCAAGCCACAGAACACGGCAAAAGTTTCAGTGGTGGCTGGAAGTCCTACTCGGGCACACAGCTATCATGAAAGGCACAGCATCGATACAAATTGGAGAATAAAGCATAAACTGACGATTCTATACTATCTGCCTCTCTTCCTCCATCTTCATCTCCAACACATATCATGGACAACTTGCCTAAATTTTTTGTCTGTTTTCTCACCTATGAATTCTATGTGGACGCAGTATTGGACCAACAAGATTTTTTTCAGAACTTGTTCATCTCACCGTTGTGCAGCAAAAATGGGCCTGATATCCGGTTCCCCTACCGGCTTTTCATCGACCAACCGTTGTGTGGCGCATCAGGCATGCATTTATCGTGCTCCGGAGATGACACAATCCTGGATCTCCATGTTCTTGGCTCTTGCACAGTGACCGCAATCTATTACAGGCATCGTGTCATCAACGTCATCCCACTTGTGGAACCATGGAACTACAGAGTACATGATTGTGATGTCGTTGGACAGGAACTCTTGACTAACATAAGAGGAAGAGTCAAAGCGCATTCTGGTCCAATCCTAGTAAGGTGTGGATGCACTTGATACTAATCTCTGAGCCAGAGAACACATATGGCAGAGGTTTCAGTGACAGCTGGTATTCCAGCCCAGGCAGGTAACTCATGACAAGAGCCACCCAATCCACACCAGAGCTTAAAGCAAATAGCCATTTTTTATGCTCCTCGTTTTCTCCTCTTCCATCTTCATCTCCAAACATCCCATGGACTTACATAAATTTCTTGTTACTCTGCTGTTACTATCTCTTCTCATCGATCAAACCTATGTGGTTGCAGCATCGGATGATGAAGATTTCTTCAAAATATGTTCATCACACCGATGCAACAAACATGGGCCAGAGATCCGGTTTCCATTCCGGCTTTCAACCCACCCAGCATCATGCGGCGCACCTGGCATGCAGTTATCATGCTCCGGGGATGACTTAATCCTGGATCACCATGTTCTTGGTTCTTGCAGAGTGACCGCAATCTATTACAGGCACCGTGTCATCAACGTCATCCCACTTGTGGAACCATACACGCAATGCCCATTTCAGAAGCTCATCTCAGCAAACTTAGCAACTGATGTGTACAAACAACCTCAATCATCAGAAGGTACGACCCTGGTGCGTTGTTCAAGAGGTTTTGTACCAGCAGATCCATCTACTATAGCTGGCCCAGCTCCTTGTCTTAGTAACAATGCTAGCCAATTCTGGTATTTGGCATTACCTTATGCATTTATCTATGATCTTCCACGGGATTGCATGGCTTTTTCTAAAGGCATCCCCATACCCTTCACTTATAATAATAATGGCCCAAACTCTGACGAGTTCATCGTAAAAGCGAATGGGGTAATGAACTTTGGTGAAACAACATTCACTTGGCACCTCAATAACATCACTGGTACCTGCCAACGATGTGAACAAGAAGGTCAACACTGTGGATTCAGCGCACACAGGAGTCAAGCATTCTGCCAGCACCAAGGTACTGTTTCTTTCAGTAATTGAAATCACATATATCATTATGGTGTGTCATTTTATTTTGGAACTACATTCTAGATTTTGTTTCACGGCATACTACTTCGTTGATCTCCTACATTCTGATGTTGTTTTATGTTCCCACAATATTTTCACCTATGGTCAAGTTATTTAACGAAGAAAACTGTATGCAAATCAGAAAAACTATTTGACATACAGTCTAGGTTCACATCCATGGAAGTTCCCAGAAAAAAACATTCGTCAAGAGATGACAGTGACAGATTATAAGGGCAAAATTAAAATGGTTCATAATTTGCAAATTTCTCACGAGAAAAGTTGGTCTTTTAGGTCTGAAGACTAAGCTTCGTTTGAGCATAAGGTCTAGCTTAGTAGGTTCGATTTCACTAAGGGTATAGTTAATGTACATTTAACTATGTGGTAGATACATGTACACATATTGTTGGAGTTTTGGGGAAATTTCTGGAACTTCATTCACGCTTCATTCCTTCACACGGGGAGATATACAGGGAGGAGTTTTACATTTTGACCCACCTAACACACACCTTTTTACAGCTCTAACCCTCACAACACTCCCCCTCAAGATGGGGCGAAGATATCAATGAGCCCCATCTTGCCACAAGTTTCACTAAATGGTACAACACTAACACCTTTCGTCAAAATATCAGCTAACTGTTCTACAGACTTAACATAAGACACATGAAGTGTTTCCTCATCAATTTTTTCTTTTATAAAATGTCTATCGATCTCGATGTGCTTAGTCCTATCGTGCTGGACTGGGTTATGCATTAGATTAATGGCTGCTTGATTATCACAATAGAGCTTTAGAGGTCCACCGCAAAATAACTGAAGTTCAGATAATAAAATCCTCAACCACATCAGCTCACATAAACCTGAGGCCATAGCTCTAAATTCAGCTTCAGCGGTGGATCTAGCAACCACACTCTGTTTTTTACTTCTCCAGCTGACAAGGTTACCACCCACAAATGCACAATATCCAGATGTGGATTTCCTATCATCCAAGCACCCTGCCCAGTCCGCATCAGTATATCCCTCTATTCTTAGATGTCCATGATTTGAAAACAAGATACCTTTCCCTGGACAACTCTTAAGATAGCTCAAGATCCTATGAACCGCATCCAGATGACCAGATTTGGGATTATGCATATATCTACTTGCAATGCTAACAGCATAAGCAATGTCCGGCCTTGTATGTGACAGGTAAATCAAGCGACCAACTAACCTTTGGTACTGATGCTTGTCTACTGGATCACCTGATTCTGCTATTATATGGTGATTTTGCTCAATGGGTGTGGGTGATGGCTTGCAACCTAGCATGCCAGTTTCAGCAAGTAAATCGAGTACATATTTTCTTTGTGATAGGTAAATACCTTGTGATCCATATGCAATCTCAATTCCTAGGAAATAATGAAGAAATCCAAGGTCCTTGACTTCAAAGGACTTTGCCAACATCTTTTTTAGACATGCTATCCCATGATCATCATTACCTGTGATCACAATATCATCAACATACACAATAAGAATAACAATCTTGCCATTCTGGTGCTTAAAAAAGAGGGTGTGATCTGCATTGCTTTGTTTATAACCCATAGAACATACTTCCTTTCGAAACCTCCCAAACCAGGCTCTAGGTGATTGTTTAAGTCCATACAAAGATTTTTTAAGTTTACACACTTTGCCCACGGTTTCTCTACTATTAAACCCTGGTGGAATATCCATATAGACCTCTTCCTCCAAGTCTCCATGAAGAAAAGCATTCTTAACGTCCATTTGAAACAATTTCCATTTTCTATTTGCCGCTATAGATATGAGGGCCCTAATGGTGTCCATTTTTGCCACCGGTGCAAAGGTCTCATCATAATCCACTCCGTAAGTTTGACTGTAGCCCTTAGCCACCAATCTAGCTTTATATCTTTCCACCTTTCCCTCTGCATTTTGTTTCACGGTAAATACCCACTTACAACCAACAACCCTTTTATTAGGAGGAAGAGTAGTAAGTATCCAAGTGTTGTTCTTGTCAAGTGCTGCCATCTCCTCTATCATAGCTGCTCTCCACTCCGGATATTGTTTCGCCTCCTGCCAATCATGTGGTATAGGCAAAGTGGAATCTAGCGCAGCTACAAATGACTTATACTGAGAGCCCAATGATAAATATGAAACATAATTGGAAATCTCATATTGTGATAGATTTGGTGGCAATTTTCCAGCAGTGGAACGGGGCTGCTTTCTACGGGCAATAGGAATATCTAAATCAGCCAATGGTAATGAAAGTGTACCATCATTTCCAGAGGGACTTGAACTTGAGTCATGCATGCTTGGCTGAACTAGATTTTCATGATTCTGTACTAATGGTACATTTCTCTCCCGCTGCTCCTGATCCTCCACCGCTCGATGTCTTCGTGTATATACCTGAAGCTTTTCTTCTTCATTTGGTTTCGGCCAATGTAAGACCTCATTTTGGGCACCTTGCTTATCTCCGTTAGAACCCACAACTCTGTCATCATGCCTATCTTCTCGTGGTATTACTCCAACCACCACTTCCTTTGATGTTATAGAGTTACTCTCTTCATCTTTATCTCCCCCTGTCTCATTGTCCAGATCTAGAGCATCACTAGGAAATGATTCAGGAAACACATCAGTCAAATCAACAGGTTCACCATAAAATGGTTCGTGCTCCTTGAATACTACATCCATGCTCACAAACATTCGTTTTTCTGATGGACACCAACATTTATAACCCTTCTGTTTTCCTGAATATCCCACAAATACACATTTCAAAGCTCTAGGGTCTAGCTTCCCAACTGATGGTCTATAATCCCTCACAAAACAAACACATCCGAATACCTTTGGTGGCACAACATAAGTAGTCTCACCAGTTAAGCACTCAATCGGTGTCTTGTTGTTAAGCACCCGAGAAGGCATTCTATTCATCAAATAGGCAGCTGTCATCACAGCTTCACTCCATAGATATTTTGGAACATTCATGGCTAGCATGATGCACCGAGTGATTTCTAAGAGATGCCTATTTTTTCTTTCAGCCAGCCCATTCTGCTCAGAAGTGCCTGGACAACTAGTTTGATGGATAATTCCAAAGCTTGACAAGTATTCTTCAAATTGTTTATTTATATATTCTGTGCCATTATCGGTTCGAAATATTTTCACCCGTGCATTATACTGAGTCATGATTAAGTTATGGAAGTCCTTAAAACATTCAAACACATCACTTTTACTTCTCAGCACATACACCCACGTAGTCCTAGTGCAGCAGTCAATAAATGTAACAAATGAGCGATATCCATAAAGAGACAACACTCCACTAGGACCCCACACATCTGAGTGGATGGTTTGAAGTGGTACACCACTTCTATGATCAGATGAAATGTAAGAGCTACGGGTGATCTTTCCATACTGGCAGGCATCACATACTAGAGTTTCCTTGCAAATTTTATTATAAAGGTTAGGATAGAGCTGACCTAGGGTGTTAAAGGACAAGTGTCCCAGCCTATGATGATGAAGAAGAAATTCTTGCAATGGTGACTGCGACAGAACAACAGCAGCCACAGGTGACATCTTGCCATCTAGGTAATATAGACCATCACGCATGATCCCCATCCCTAGTCTTTTTCCAGTACCAAGTTCTTGAAATAAGCACCATGTTGGGAAGAAAACTGCGGCACAGTTGAGCTCTTTTGTAATACAGCTAACAGATAATAAATTGATTGGGAATGAGGGGACATGTAATACTGATGAAAGAGGCATATCAGATCCACACATGATTGTTCCTGACCCCATAACAGTTTGATAAGAACCATCAGCTAACCTTACATTTTGCCTCTTTAATTCAGGAGCATAGTCAACAAAATTTTCATAGGAGCCAGCCATATGTCTAGAGGCCCCTGAATCGATTAGCCATGGTATATCAGCCTTTTTATAACTCATAGCATGATAACTGTTACTGTCAGAGTTTGTAGACGTAACATGTGTGAATGTATTGGAACCCTCATTCCAATTCCTGTCCTGCATATACATCCTCTTAAACTGACACCACTTCTTCCAATCGTCCAATGACATCTCCACTCTCACGGTTTGAGAAACATTTTTATCGGTTGAGGCAGTATTTACCCTGCCTCTGAATCGCATACCACAGCCTCGATCACCACTACCAGCCCCTGTTTCACCAACACCAGCAGGGCATGCAACTCCACATCGATTACAGGCATAACGGAATGCAAAATTTACATTTCCACAACTTGTATTTGTACACAACCAGTCCCCATCTCGCTGCCAAGATTTTGCAGCACCGTCACCATGTACTTTACCTCTACCTGGTCCATTATGCAATTCATTTTTTCGACCTCCTGTCCTCGTGCTCTCTCCCTGCTTACCAGAAACATCAAACGGAGCTCCGGAATTTGCAGCCATAGCTCGCACAAAGTAGTCACAAACACACCACAAACCTGGCACTACTCTCACCAAATACTGTGATGTAGATCAAGTACCAATTCACTAGTTACCTGTTAAACTGTCACCTCTTGAATGCTCTCTACCTCTGACTAAGCTATAATTACCTAACCTGCAGCAGTTCCTTTGCCTTCTCCAGGTCGCCACCACCAAAAACTTCAATTCGAGCACACACTTCCTTCTGCTTTTGCTGCGAGCCACAAGCTCACTTGGCTCTCTCCTCTTACCACCGCAACCACAGCCCAGCTTTCCCTCCTTTTTCCTCTGCTTGCACTAACAGCAAGCTGTGGACAGCTTCCCTCTTCCTGTACAAAGCAAGCCGCTGCACCTCCCCTGCTTCTTCCTTCAAGCTATGAGCAGCCACAGCTCTCAGCAGCTGTCTCCGCACACGTACTCGCAACAGCACCTCCGCCCGAACCTGCTTCCCCTGCTTGCACGGTTCTGAACGCCCACAAGGTGCAGATTTGACACCACCAGGACCCGCCGCTGCTTCCGCACCTGCAGCTCCACACTTGCGCCGCTGGCCGCCGTCGGCCTTCCGCTTCTCCACTACTTTCTCTTGGAGCTCCGCCACCAGCAGTTGACCGGATTCACCGCCGGCGAGGGTCAATCGGCCGATTCCAGCTCTGATACCATGTTGGAGTTTTGGGGAAATTTCTGGAACTTCATTCACGCTTCATTCCTTCACACGGGGAGATATACAGGGAGGAGTTTTACATTTTGACCCACCTAACACACACCTTTTTACAGCTCTAACCCTCACAACACATATAAATGCGCATCATGTTTGCATAGAACAATCACATTCTTATGTCTGTGTCTATTTTTTGGTAAAATTCAACCATCCCGTAGAGCTCGTACCAAGATATACTGATTACTGACTATAAATTTCATATATATGAACATTAATTTGAACAGATTTGTGTTAAATTAAATCATGCTCAAAATTTAAATATTCAACAAAAATACAAAAGCAAAGATATTGGCTACTAAGTAGTAAGCACATAGTTATATGTGTTCCAACATGTGTAGAGCATCATATTGTTTTCTTACTAGATCTGCATGATAAATAATAGAAAAAAGAAAGATGAGTAAACAGTGGTACAGCCTGTATCTAAAATCCAGTATACATGAAGCCAACAAGAAGCTACCTCATATATATGTCCTTATATCCACAGAGAGAACTCATGTAACAATCAGGAATTAGTTGTTCCTAACCTATTTCGTAGTTTTTCTGTTTTTGTCTACAAACTAACGATTTCCTTCCTACTTGTAGGTATGCATGTCATCCCAATTGCAGGTAATGATGCGACTCTAGTTCTCTTATCTAGTCTAAAAGAAATTTCCTTTTGCTTACCACCGTAGCTCTTTTGTGTTTTTTAATCGCAATAAGAGTCAGGAACGCATGGCTTCTTATCTGAATGCAACTTGCTAATTTCCTTTCTTTTAAATCAGCAGCATCATCTGTAGCTGCATTTCTAGTTCTTTCATTGATGGTGGCCAGCGCGATTTACCTCTCCTTGAAGTCAAGGTACAAGGAAGAAATAAATATGAAAGTCGAAATGTTTCTCAAGGCATATGGCACATCAAAACCCACAAGGTACACTTTCCCTGAAGTTAAAAAGATAGCAAGACGGTTCAAAGATAAACTCGGCCAAGGTGGATTTGGAAGTGTATACAAAGGTGAGCTACCAAATGGAGTGCCCGTGGCAGTCAAGATGCTAGAAAACTCTATAGGAGAGGGAGAAGAATTTATCAATGAGGTTGCAACCATCGGATTAATCCACCATACAAATATTGTCCGCCTCTTGGGCTTTTGCTCTGAAGGAATGAGGAGGGCTCTTATTTATGAATTTATGCCTAACGAGTCACTGGAGAAATACATATTCCCGCATGTTTCTAATATTTCTCGACAACTCCTAGCACCCAATAAAATGCTAGATATTTCTCTAGGCATAGCCCGAGGAATGGAATACCTACATCAAGGGTGCAACCAGCGAATTCTCCACTTTGACATCAAGCCTCACAACATCTTACTGGACTACAACTTCGCTCCAAAGATCTCAGACTTTGGCCTAGCAAAGTTATGTGCAAGGGACCAAAGCATCATTACCTTAACTGCAGCAAGAGGCACTATGGGATACATAGCGCCAGAGCTATACTCTCGGAACTTTGGAGGGGTGTCATACAAGTCAGATGTTTACAGTTTTGGCATGCTGGTATTAGAAATGGTGAGTGGAAGGAGGAACTCTGACCCAAGTGTCGAGAACAAGAATGAGGTATACCTCCCAGAGTGGATCTACGAGAAGGTAATTGGTGGGCAGGAATTTGAGGTTGCCTTGGAAACAACAGAGGAAGAGAAAGAGAAGATAAGACAGCTGACCATTGTGGCACTGTGGTGTATCCAGTGGAACCCCAAGAATCGGCCGTCAATGACAAAGGTGGTAAACATGTTAACAGGGAGGTTGCAGAACCTGCAGATCCCCCCTAAGCCGTTTGTTTCATCTGGAAATCAACCTACGACGTGAAGTGTGGAGAACGTGCTGCCACAATTAGGTAAATATTGGACATCAGACATGTACTGCCCATGTGTCACACAAAGACGCATAGCATTGGCATGCAATATATTTTTGGATTTTCCACTCTGTTACCACCTCATTGATGCATGAATAACAGTCTGTCACCGCGTAACAGTACTACTAGCTATTTGTGACATATGAGTCGAACTATATTTGGACTGTAATAGTTAAAATACAATAATCTGTTGGTTACCTTATTCTGCTGTTCCGGTGATTTATCACTACTGCAGTGTTTTCCGCGGTGCATTCATCCTCACCGAACTCCTAAACAAGCAGCACTCGGGGTTCTTTTTTTGTTGTTGTTGGCAAATAACTAGGCGTTCTGACTGCCACTTTGATTGTGCTGAGAATTTCACAGGATCACCCTGCAGGTTGATTAATCGTGCCATTTTTAATCCCAGGAATAACATATTTACAGAGAGAAACAAAAGATAAGCTGTTGCAGTGCAGGCATTGCTTACCTTGTGGCGTCTTTACAAGTGTGTAATTTTATCTGCACATCTGATGCTCTCCATTGGAAGCTTTCGCCCAACAGTTCAATTGGTATATTTCTAGGAAAAGCCTACAATGGGAATGTATACTGACGGCAATAAGGATCTTAAATTCTCTCACAAGGAAAGAAGAAGTAGTTGAGATTAGTTGAACTGAAGGGCGTAGAGAGAAGGAGGTGGGGTTTCAGTTACCTTGTGGGTGCCGGGTGCTGAAGCGGTGGAGCAGATGCCGGAGTAGATGGGAATGGCTGCGGTGGTGGCGTCCGCCTCGGTGAAGTGGGAGACACGGTGGTTACGGCTCATGGCCGGGGTAGCGGAGCTGGCGAGCCGCGCCGTGAGGCGACGGGTGCAGGGGAGCGGAGCGCGACTTCCACGGCGCGCCGCCGCGGAGCCCCGATCCCGGCCCCCAGTACGAGCGGGTTGGAAGCGCCCGCGCGGCGGCGCCCGTGGGGTGGGTAATGGTACTCTCGCCGGCGTCACTCCACCGTGTTTGGTCTCTCCGGCGACGGACACAACGGGAGGGTTCCTGCGGCAGAGATGGAAAATAAAATAAGATCCGTGCTTGCTGGGCTCTACACTTACCGAGGCCGCGGACCACTCGGGCTGGGCCAACGAGCCACGATGCGCAGAACGCTAGGCTACGAGAACGACTTATTTTTATTTTTTTGTCCCACCTCGACAAAGTAACGCAGCGTAACGCAGCTTAAATTAGGGCGTCGGACGTGTATCATCGCCGAGTCTAGTGGCGTGGACTCAGTTGAACCCTAGCCTAGTGGGGGGCAGCAGCTCGGTAGGTTGGAGGTATTGCTGGGCAGTTAGCCTGTAGCCCGTAGTCGACTCATTCGAGTTCTGTACTCATGAGTCTGGGAGCGTGGCCTCTCTCCCCCCGAGCTGCTTTTTTCCATTGTTTTCGGCTGTCGGGGAACGGACACTGCTGCAGACCGGCGGTGGAGTCAGCCCAGACGCAGTGGGCGGCGGCAGCCGGTAGCGCGTCGCGGCGTGCTGGTGCCGGTGCGTACTGCATGCGGCGCCTGTAGCCTGCGTCGTCGCAGGCCACCACGTATTTTCTACGACTGCATTTTTTTCTATACGAAGCAATTCATCCCTTGATTATGCGTACGTGTAAGAAACGTTTGCCAAAAAATTGAGGTCAGCAACCATGTACAGTACAGTGCAGGAGCAGAAGCCACGCGAGTCCTAGGAACACTGACCACGGCAATCAGTGAACAGGAGACCTTGAAACTCGTGCAATGATCTGTGCAACCACTGGCACGTGGATTATAACTACTATAGTATTGAGCAAAGAAAACTGGTCACTGTAATAAAGTTAAATATTCATATTTATTCTCTAGCTCAAAATAACATCAATATAACTGAGCACAACTGGTCAGTATATGGGTTTAAATGATAATAGTTGAATCCATCTAGCTATGACATACATCTGCTGAAATTTAAACTCATAACCAATAAAACCCACTTCTTTGGGCTCCCATCAGATAGAATTAACTTAAAACCAGCTACTTATCTTCTTACAAAATAATCTGCTGGAGAAGCAATGTTTTTTTTAAGAGCTGCAAGTTACTGCAAACTGACTGTATATTTTATACAAGCAAGTGGCAACTACTCAGTTTCTGTAGTAAATAGCAGACTACCCAACAGTCCTCTAAAATGGAAAGGACGCAGTTTCTCAGTTCTCACTACCACGACTATATAATTTGGATTGCCTTGGTTCGGTTACAGCAAATTTAAGCAAACTTGCACACTTGCATTAGCCGAGAGGAGCTCTACGCAACCTGCTAATGCTATAAAGCTTGCAACCAAATACTTAAACAAAAAAAATGGAGCTCGATCATCAGTGATCCTACTAAGTATGCGTATCACTTTCTTGTGCTTTGCAAAAATGTTTTCAAGAGCGATTTGACTAAAGCTACCCAACTATAGAGGAAACCACCAGGTAACGGTATGCGACCAAAAGAAGCAGCTTAATTAAGGCAAAGTATCTGTGCTGTAACTGTAAGTACTTCCTGTATTGTTTTGCTATGTGACCTGCACCAAAAGCGCGCCAACAAAACACCACACTGGCCATCACTCTTCAGCATATTCCATTTCCATGCAGAGGGTACTGGTAACCACTGGGAGGTACCAGGAAGCTCGTGACGCTGCCATCGGAGCCGGTGGTCGGGGAGCTCATCTGCGGGCTTCCAACCGGGTGCGACACCGACAGAAGCACGCTCCTCCCAGCCTGCATCCGAGGCATGTTGTTACTTTGCCTGCCGAAATCCTGGAAACCCTCCATTGGTACGTCCTACTGCCGTGCTGCTGTGGAGGAGGATCTGGTGCCACTGATCATAGCCGCCTGTGTTCATGCCCGTAGCGGCGTATCGCTCCCTGGACCCCGGATGTCTGTTCTGGAGGTACTGATGCTGGTGCTGATCCATTGAGCACATTCCACCTGAAAATGGTGACCTCTGGTGTTGGAGGACACGGCTGTTATACTGCTGATCACCCGGGTAACAGGGATTCAAGAAGTGGGATGCGTCGACACTAGCCGTGGTTGGGGACTGCCCTGGCTGTACCCACTGCTGGCTCCCTTGGTGCAGGACATTGCCATGAACATCTGGCATCCCCCACTGCTGGCTCCCTTGGTGCAGAATATTGGCATGAACATCTGGCATCCCCCATTGCTGTCTCTCTTGGTGCAGAAGATTTGCATGAACATCTGGCATCCCCCATTGCTGTCTCCCTTGGTGCACAACATTTGCATGTGGATCTGGCAGCCTCCATTGCTGATTAATCCCTTGATGCAGAACATTTGCGTGTGCATCTGGCAGACCCCACTGCTGGTTACAACCTTGAGGCAGAACATTTGCCTGTGCAACTGCATATGGCAGTCCCCACTGCTGATTACTCCCTTGCTGCCGAACATTCGCGTGTGCATCCGGCAGCCTCCACTGCTGAGTATTTCCTTGGTGCCGAACATCTGCGTGTGCATCTGGCAGCCCCCACTGCTGACTCCTTTGGTGCCAGACATTTGCATGCACATCTGGCAGCCCCCACCGCTCACTCCCTCGATGCAGAACATTTGGACGTACACCTGGCAGCCCCCATTGCTGGCTCCCTTGCTGCCCAACATTTTCATGTACATCTGGGAGCCTCTTCTGGAAGGCAAAACTTGTATCCTTGCATTCAGTAATCACAACGCTTTTGGCAACACAAGGCGAGAACCCCTGGTGTTGTGGATGTTCTCCAGTCAGATGGCCGAGCTGAGAGACATCTCCAGATTGCTGAAAAATGGTGGCCCATTGGAGTAAGTAATGCAAATTTGGTTTGGCGATGTGAAAAATACCTCTTGCTTAATATGGAAACAGAGAGTGCTACTGAAATTCCCATTATTAAATTAAAAGTTATCTTTTTCTTACCTTCGTGAGTTCAGAGAATCCATTACAGACCTTAGAATTGCATAGTGTGTAGCCATCCCGTTTCATCTGCATAGACAAGGCAAAACTCAGAAATATAGCTGAAATATTCTTTCAGTATACGAAACATCAGTTCGTAGAAATTTAAATTCATCTAAGGAAACAACTGGATTAATGTGCATTCTGCCTAAATAAGAAATAATAATCAGAATTGAACATGTCAACAGCCTGTCACTGCCTAAGTGTCAAGTCGCATCAGACAGAAAGGTTCACTTTATGTACTGTCAAAACAACGATTCCCTTGGAAAATAAAATGTTTATTTACCAGAATACATAATTGCTCCATAAGCATCCTTGCTTGATCCTACAAAAGCATATCATGGAGGAGACAAAGATCAAGAGGTATTTTACTATTATTCTTGCATGGTAAAAATGAATTAAATAGTACTCACAGAAGTGGGAAGAGTATCAATGTGAATAAGCTCATCTCCAAGTATCATTACAAGATCTATTTGATGGTCATCCGGTGATTCAGACTCGAGAAGGCAAAGTACGTAGTGAGATTGATCAATTATACCTGCCATGTGTGATTCTTTAGAAGAATAGGACTAAGAGCATAAAATTATGCATGCACAAGAGGAAACAAACCCACCTCTACAGAAATACTGCACACGGTGAAAAACAAATCTTCCAATACTTCGAGGTTTGTAGTTCTGGTAGTCGGATAGCACGACATGGTCTCTTCCCGCATGTATGGACTTCCCTCAGCACTCCCATACCGAAAGAAATGGGACGGTGAGCAGGAAGACAATGGCCTCAATGTTTCAACACCCTCAGTTTTAGAAGCATTTCCATTTAGTGCATGCCTACATAAAAAATAGTGAACATGTAAAAATTTGACAAAAAAACGTCCATGTTCCTCACATCAGTCCAACTTGAAATGAAAACTACAGATCAAGTTGTACAAAGCAACACCTCTGGGTGGTCAGGATGACCTCTGATAAGATTTTTTCTATGTCAGGTTCAATGTTATATAAAGGGTTTCCAATACACAACTCAATATCTGGAGAAGTACCAAATTGACTGCTAGTACCATCAGTAACACCTGCCTCTACTGAGCTTCCGTCCTCAAACAGTCGCCTGACCTGAATATCAGCTTGTTTCTGACTTTTCCCTTCGAAACTGACTTGCTGATTCAGAGAAATGGGAGAAGTTCCTGATACTTCTCTCTTTGAAGTAGTAGGTTGAGGCTCCGTAGAAGCTTTATCCTCATACGGTCTGGCTGCCACCTTTCCAGAACTTGCATTGCAGGAGGACACATGGGTCACTGACAAGGGCTCATTTACAGGGAAATTTTCTGTGTGCAGACTATTTCTGTTCAAGGAAGGGCGTGGAAGATTGGTTTGGAGCATTGACAAGGGCTCATTTTTCTGTCCTCTGTCCTCAATCGGCAGTTCTTTTTGAGATCCCACCTTAACCTTTTCAGAGAACTTATCTGACTTTGGATTATTTCTTCTCAAGGAAGGAAGTGGGTGATTGGTTGGGATAACTGAGAAGGGCTTCTGTTCATGTCCTCCGTGTCCTTTTTGCCCATTGTCTGCTTAACTTTGACCTCAATTGGCAGTTCTTTCTGAGATCCCTGCTTAACCTTTTCAGTGAATTTTTCTAGACATGGAATATTTCTGTTCAATGAAGGAATTAGGCGGGTCGGGATCCTTGAGAAGGTCTTCTGTTGCTGCACTCGCATGTCCTTACCTTCTGTATGATCTCCATGAACCTCAACCGGTGGTTCTTTTGGAGATCCCAGTTTAAGCCTTTCTTGGTTTAAAGTCCCCATTGACTTTTGAAACTGGCCTTTGGGACTTTGGAAACTCATCCTTGCAGTTTTGTTTGGAGGCCGCCTTTTACGTGGAAGATTCGAGGACCGCTTTCTCTTTTGTGATAGAACTGTCTCCATGGTGATTGTCCATTTTTATGATCAATCTGTACAGCTGCTAACTCCGCCCGCTGTTCCTCATTCTGAAGAAAATGATCAGGAGCAGGACTACTTGATGCACTTTGTTTTCTGTCACGTAATACAGAACTGTTCCTAATGGCAGAAGAGCATTGAACAGTATCTTCAGGATCAGAAACTACGGTTGATTTGGGATTGTTAACTTGGGCAGTGGATGAACAGATCACAGCTGAGCTACTCAATATTCTGGTTGGGAAGACTTCTAGAGCTGAATTCTCAATGCATACGGCTGCATCTTCACAGGCGCTTCTTCGTTCCTTGGGCTTGCATTTTTCAGGAGGATCGGTAGAAGTATCGAGAAGAGATGTAGCTTTGGTTCGTTGTCTTCCTTTATTTATACCTAAATCGATCTATTTGCATACAGTTCGGCACAAAAGCGCAAGCTAAATTATGGTACTTTCTAAAACTAACAAAAGAATTAAGTAGGACAGAAAATGGGGATACCTTCTTAACAGGGTTGCAAAGCTTTTCAAGGCATGGTGTAGGATCCAAATTAAGCCTAGGTTGCAAGGAATTGATGATGGTCGACTCGGCAATCTGAAATATGAAAGAGAAACATCAATTAGGTAGGATTTCGAAAGTACAATATGACATTTAAACCTTGTCTTTTCCAGGTTTACAGAAGTACTGACCAATTGATGGTGATAAGTCCACGAAGGATCCGCAATTAAGGACAGATCTTTGACAACACATTCAGTGCCCAATCTAAGAGCAACTCTGTTCATTTTGGGTAAGTCGTATCCTGAAGAATCGGCCCCATTAGAAAGAAAGGACCTGTAGTCCCGCACCTAGGTACAGTACAATGTACAGAAACCACACATAAGCAGAGAAAATACATGCATTAAAGCTGCGAAATTATACTGTCACTTCAGCGGACCTCGCAAACAACAGTTCCATTTTGGAATTTACATGGGATGCCATGCAAGATATCTTGAGGCAAGCAGCCATACTCAATGTCCTGTAGAAATACAATTATCAATAAACATAATATCCACAGATACTCTACCAGAAACTGTAAGAGAATCAGCAAACCATCAGGATAACATGACTTGGTAAGGATTCTCTAACTAGAATTTTCCTTTTGATAATAAATTTGCAACCAAAGCTATCTGGTTTACTCACACAAAGAATATATTCACAAGGAATCAATGTGCATTGGCTCTACGTCAAATGTATGCACATTGCGCAATAGTACTTTACTCTCATTGCATCAGAAAAGGGGAATAATGTGGACAACAAATTGCAATGCCTTGTTATGATCTGGAGTCTGGTGAGTTCGCCTCCAGCGCGCCCATAAATATGTTGCACAGAAATGGACTGCAAAATTTAGCACCCACTCTGCAGTGCAAGTACTCACTCCTTTACCTTCTTGCTTTTTAACTCTGTAACTTGAAAACTGACTCATGATTAATTATCCCCCACCCCTTCCCCCCATGACATTATAGAACTAAAATAAGCACCATACTTACAGAAAGCAAAGCTCTCGACGCCCTAGTATACGGCTTCTTCTCTGGGTCATCACCAATCAGAAACACAAGCATTCCCTACACAGGAACCAACAGATTCTGTCATGAGCAGCAACTGAAAAACACATAGTAGCTGCGATCAATCCTTTCAATTCACACACACACAGACCTTATCGAGCCCACCAACCGAGTACCCATCCGGAAACAGGTTCAGTGCAAAGGACGGCTCGAGGTCTGCATCACGAGATCAAAAAAATTCTGCTGAGCCACACAAGGGAGTAACAGAACAGATTACCTAAACATAACGCCCCGAAATTGGGCAGGAGCTCGATCGGAATCTCACCGAAATCAGCAGGATCGGCTCCATTTCGATCATGTACGCCCGACCGGACGGAGATACCGCCGCCGAGCCCCGGCCCCGCCATGGCGGCCTGCACGATTTCAGAAGCGAGTGTCCGTGAATGGCGAAAAAAATCTCGCGACGCGCGGAGTATAAGTAGGGTTTCGATTCGGGGAAATACGAGGACGATCGAGACGCTGCGTATCGCGAATGGAGGTAGGAGAGAGGGGAGGAGGCGAGGGTGCTCACATGCCACGGCGGAGGCGGCGGCGGGGGCGACCCGTCCGGGGACTCCTTGGGTGGAGGCGGGTCGGCGGGGGGCGGCGGGTAGAAGCGGCGGCCGCGGCGGGAGACCTTGAAGGAGACGACCATGGCGCGCGCCGCGGCGAGTGGCGGTGGCGGGGGAGGTAGGGTTTTGCTCGCCGGTGGCGGTGGTTGGGGTTTTGGTCGGGATTTGGAGAGGACTGGCGCGAGGTGAGGACGAAGAGAGAGAGAGGAGCCTGGCCCACTGGCAGTGTCAGCGGGGTGCGCTTGGGGGAACGCACACGCCACCTCACACGCCTAGCTAGAAAAATTAATTAATCGCAAAAAAAAATAGAAAAGTAAATAGAAAGAAAAAATCAAAACACTTATACTTATATGGATTTTGAATGTAAATATTCACAACGTTTTGAGGGACTATTTAGCATACCAAAAAAACGTATTATATTTTGGGACATAGTTACTACTACGGAGTATAATATTTCGTTTCCAAATCTGTGTTTTTATATTTGGAACTGAATTTACATGATTCATATGTGTTATATATGTGTGTATCATTTCTTTGTATCTGTTCCTAACTTCTAGAACCTTTTTTTACTTGGGACTACAAAGAATATCACCACAAGCCATGTGTGGATACGAGAGCATCTCTAGCAGATACCGGATAATTTGGTATCGGATATCTCTTATCCGGTTTGACACGGAAATCCGTTTCTAGTACCACGTGGCATGGGTCAGAATAGATGTGGTAAACTCGTATCGGAGTCGAGTTTACACTGCGCACCCTACCGGTACCGGTACCGGAAAACTTTTATTTGCATGTTTGATAAAATTCTTGATTTCAAACAACGTAATCTTCATTAAAATGTCAATAAAAATTTGAAATAATAAATATTTTAACATACACAATACAATTCAACATAATCATCCATTAAAACAAATGTTTTAAATCTGAATAATTAAAACAATAAAATGATCCGAATGGAAACAATTGTTCAAGTTACAACAATATCAAATGAATAAAATGGGAATCTACTTCTCTCATACAACTGCCACTGGTTCTCAACTAGATCCTTACGTAGCTGAATGTATGTGGCCTTGTCCTTAGTCCACCAGTAGTCTCTTGGATCCGGTCCGGATTCCTTTGGGGCTTCACTCGACTAGCAATGTTGTCATAAAAAAATTCCAAGTTTAAACCCCTCTCATATTCAATGATCATGTTGTGTAAAATTACACAAACCGTCATGATATCTGAGAGGATTTCTTATCCCAAAAATGAGTAGGACCTAGGACAATTGCAAATCGAGCTTGCAACACACCAAATGTGCTTTCAATATCTTTTCGTCGTGCTTCTTGAGCTTTCCCCAAGATGGAAACCTTCTTGTTGTTGCACGGCGACTACAAAGAGTACCCCAAGCCATGTGTGGGATATCATGTGCCAACTCCGGGCATGCACTTGGACGTGTGATGGGACCACATGTTAGATAGGTGGGGCCACATAGTGGTACCGCGGCGAAGAAAATATCTTAGTGACGAAGTTTTTTCTTCCGGTAAACACCTACTTAAAAAACAGCTGTGCCATGTTACCTAACAACATCAAGGTATATGTGCACGGTAAGTATAACATTAATGTTGTTTCGACCCTCCCTCGTTTTCTTTCCTTTGACGACCCCCAGATGTTATCCATTACTTTCGTGAACACATCTTAGGCACACAAGTCCCCATCCATGCATCTCTTTTCCACCCCAGAAGCTGTCCATATACACTGTTTTTCCGTGTGGCATCATTGCCAAGGACGATGGTTGTTCATAACAATAGTACATTTTCATGTTGACTTTCACCTAGTTTACCGTATTTTGTACATATTTGAGTGATTTCCATTACTGGGTCATCATTGGCAACATATACTAGAGTATGTGACTGGTCAATCTACACAAATTAATAAAGTAGATCTACCGCAACATTTGCATTAGAAGTTCTCGGGAAATATTGCGATAGTGTTCGATTCCTGATCATGGTGTAAGAATAAATAAATATATCAACTTACAAAAGGCACGAGGTGAGACGTCACAAGTAGTTGCCAATCTCTGAAGTGGTACGGAACTTCTTTTTTCTCTATTTGTTGGTCATAAGTGAATCACAGAACACCTTGAAACTCATGCTCAGCAATTGTCAGCACTCTTAACACATACCGATAAATTCATGTGTTCAAACAATATAACTTTATTTTTTAGTAGAAAGAGCAACGTGTTTACTAGTGGACGTCCACATGATACATGTGTGGTTTATTTCATATTTTAAATTTAGTGAATTCCACTTTTTACCCTTTAGTTATGCATTTGTGACACTAATTATCCCTATCTAGTGAAAACCCATCTAGATTACCCATTTTAGAAACTTGGCATCCTTGTTTTTTGATACATGTTTGTTGGGCTAGTGTATATCTGATTTTGCTTCACTAAATGGGGCCGTGTCACAAATGCACAACTACGGGGTAAAAAGTGTAATTCACTCTTTAAATTAACTGGAGCTTGAAAATATCATTTTTGTTTTCGAAAGGGGGTTACCCTGTCCTGTCCTTCATCGATTGATGCATGCAACAACCCTATTTATAGAAAAGTAGGGTATTAATGAAGTTTGAAAAATATGGGCATACAACATATTGCGTTAATTAGAACTTTCCATCCATATAAAACTTGATGGCACTAGAAATATAATGTACGAGGGAGAGCTCGGATACGTATGTCCCAGCCTAAATTTATGAATGCATTGACCATCTCCTCGTTAGTCTTGTACATTTTTCTCTAGCTAGACCATTATGAGCTTGTTACCTCGGGGAATTGTTCTTCATCCTACGTACCATGCTTCCCGCCTTTCTTCTCCATTTGAATACCAGAAGTACGCCTTCATAAACCGTCGTAAAACTTAATTATCACAAAAGAACACCTTCGGAAGCGAGGTGCAAATCATATGAATCCCTTGAATACTTAATTACCACATCTAAGATGATCAAAGCACCTGGCCCCTACATACGCACGTACTACCCGATACGTCTTTTAGGCGCGCGCGCAACCCGTCGCGCGGTCCGTGGACGCGTTGACGTGGTGGTGGGACCCGCCCACGTGCTCTTCTTCCCCATCCCTTTCCTTCATCTTTTCCCCATTCCCTTCCTTCATCTTTTCCATCCCCGACGGAGGGCAAGCGTGAGCCGGAGCCGAGGCTGGCCGTGGCGGAGGTGGTGGAGGCGAGCAAGCAACTTAACTTGGGGTGCGGGGTCGCCGACGTCGGAAAAGAAGGGTGGGGTTAGAGGATGGTCGGCGGCGGCGGCGGACCGACGGAGGAGGAGATTCGAGCAGGGCGTGGTGGCGAGGTGAGCGCGGTAGCGCCGCCGGCCACGGGCGGCGGAGGCAGGCGGTTCGGTCGGCGGCGGCGGGGGTTCCTGTTCATCTTCTTCTAGGGTTCCTGTTTGTCGCGACGCGATCGGAAGCGCACGTGCGGGGCTGTCGGAGTCCGCGCGAGCAAGTTAGCCCCGCCCCGTAGTACTACCAAATATTAACAGTACATACAGGAGTACTACTCGCTCCGTTCTAAATTAATTGACTTGGTTGGTACGTACAAGGATAGACCACCAAACCGACGGCATTGCAGCATGCATGTGATCGCCTTCAAATCTCACCAGCAGCATTCACGTACGTATTCATCGGCTCCATTGATCGACCTCCATGCATATGGACCCCCTGCATGCATGCTTATAACACCACAATAATCGATCTCTGGTTCCATCGGAACCTAAAGTAGTTTGGTCTGAGGAATACGTACGTACGTTACTCCATTGGCAACAGATCGATGTTCAAGCACCTCGACCCTCAGGTCCACACGCCACGTACGGTCAAGATGACCTGTGCTGTGCGTGCCCCTCTCTCTCTAACAGCCATGCGTCAATGCTAATTATGATCGATCGATGATGCAAAACACAAAGGGACTATAGTACTGGATGGATGCATGGGCGCTGTCGTACAGTGGTGTATGCCCCATCGACAGCGGATTAGAAATCGTTTGAAATTCCTACAATCCAAAGAGACCCGTAGTGAATCTCCAACCCGAGAGTAGAGATTGGCTCTTGGGCTCCGGTGTTCCCTATTTTTTTTTCAAACATCGTTTTTATAAGTTCCAAAAAAAACTAAAAACAATCGTGCATTTGTCAATGATAGTTATAATATTAGTGCATCTCGGACCAGACTCCTATACCCCCCCCCCCCCCCCCTATACTACCGGTAGATCCCTTATTTCTAATTCAACTTTCCGAGCAACTCTCATATTAAACCCATATGTGGAACGGATTTGAGGTCGCTCGAACGTGTCCGCCACGTCGGACCAACAGATTGTACCCACGCAAAAGCGAAATCGACAACGACCGATTGGCGGAAAGGGGCCAAGAGTGAGGCTTCGGCCCACCTAATTATGAGAGCGAGGAGCTTCTCCCGAAGAACCACCAGCTCGCGATGGAGCTGATTCGACTCTGTGAAGCCTGAACGGAAAGGAGGACCTCTAAGTGGAGGGTCTATCGTTGCAAACGATGGGTAGTAAGACGACAAGGGGTGAGAAAATGGAGGAGTGAGAGATGACTTATGGCGAGATCACCGTGTCTCCCTATTTCTCAACATCTGCTCCTCGTGCAATGGCGTGCCACGATGGGCTCGCGAAGGCCTGGCTCGGTGGAAACGGCCAATTCGGCCGTTCCTGGGACCTAGATGTGGGCTGCTCTGAGGAGCGTGCGGGGCTGGTCGAGCCCCTCCTAATGGTAACCAAACACCCGTTTTTGCATCCCGCGGGCCTAGTTGGGGTGGACGTGGGCAACAAAACGCTCTCAATTTTGTACATGCGAGAGAGGAAATAGCAAAACCGTCGTGTTATACTGTTAACTGAATAGATCCAACAAAAGCTAGAAGTAAAAAAAACGTCGTGTTGTACTGAAAAGATTCGTCATCCTCGGAAAAAGAATAGAGAAAGCAAAGATTGAGACGGAGTTAAAAAAAAACTCAGGGTTTCAGGTGTTGTATGCTTTACAATCTTTTATTCGTTTCAACCGTATCAAAAAGCTTGGAGCGTTGACTCTGTTTAAGTTAAGATTCCCTGGGATGGATGCTCTGTATGCTCTTCTTCTTCTGATGATGATGATATCAGCAGACGCCGGCACATGTTCTTCCTCTAACGATTCTCTCGAGACCAAGTTGAGGTCGATCATGGTGATTATCTGGAGATCAACTTGAGCTGGCGATCACCATCTCGCTCAAGTTGATAGATCTCAACCCATCAAGAGAGAATCGTATACATAGATTATTCCTAGAAAGATGCAGGAAGCATCGCGTTGAAGCCGACAGAGATGGAACAGGGGTACAAGGGGAGCCCTCCTGTTCACTGATTGCAGGATTGAAGTTGAACCGCACAGCCCAGCAGCCTTACCTGTCATGATCCCGCTGCCCATATACGATAATACGAAACCAGTCATCTGCATGCATCCAAGATCCGTCCATGCTGTTATAATAATCCACCAAGAAGATGAAGTCAGAACCGCTCTCATGGTGGTAGCACACCGACAGCGAGAAAAGGAAACCGAAGGGGATATGACATGATGAACATTCAGAATGTAAACCAGGATGTTCTGATCTTGCAAGCAATAACTATGTAGCCTGATGTGTCCATGAACAGGTGTGATTAACTTGTGGTGTTGATCGATCATAAAACCTCCTCCTGTAGATCACACCTCAGTCCACAGATCCTGGGAATAAAAATAATACTATAGTACATAGGAGGTACGTGTGAACATTAGAGAGTGGTTTGTGGAGGCAATCGGCACGGCTCACAAGGGCCGGCTATATTCCTTTATATAACGATCAAGTTAGATTAGGGTTTACAGTCTTGTACAACACGTACATAATACTAACAACCTTTGATCTAATCTATCCAACTAGATGCTAACAGCTAACTATCATCAGATATACACAATATATTCTAACACCCTCCCTCAATCTCAACTGTCCAACAAGTTGAGATTGCGCTTACACCATAGAAAAGCAGGTTCCGGGAGTGGCTTTGTGAAGATATATGCAACTTGATCATTGGAGGAGATGAACCGAATCACTAGCTCCTTCTGTGAAATTCTCTCTCGAACAAAATGAAAATCGACCTCAATATGCTTGGTACGAGCATGCAATACTGGATTTGCCGAGAGATAAGTTGCTCCAAGGTTGTCACACCACAAGACTGGGGCTTGAGATTGCTGAATACCTAGCTCACCAAGAAGAGACTGAACCCAAATAAGTTCTGCAGTGGCATTGGCAAGAGCCTTGTACTCAGACTCCGTACTGGATCGAGAAACCGTGGCCTGTTTGCGAGCACTCCAGGCGATCAAGTTTCCACCAAAGAAGATAGCATATCCCCCGTTGATTGCCGGTCATCAATATTTCCAGCCCAATCCGCATCAGAAAACGCAGACAACAGGTCATCAGAAGCAGGATGAAGTGACAGACCCAACGATAGTGTAGACTGAATATAGCGTAGAATACGCTTGACAGCGGTCCAATGACTGTCTCTTGGGGCATGAAGGTACTGACATACGTGGTTCACCACATAAGAGAGGTCCGGACGTGTCACCGTGAGGTACTGTAGTCCCCCTACAATGCTCCAATATCGAGTGGCATCATCCGACCCAAGAAGGGCACCACCCACGGCTGACAGCTTATCCGATGTGGACATAGGCGTGGAGGCTGGTTTACACTGCAACATACCAGCGCGTCGAAGAAGTTCAGAGGCATACTTCCGCTGACACAGTAACAGACCACCCCCAGCAGTTCGAGACACCTCAACACCAAGAAAGAAATGCAAGTGTCCAAGATCTTTGACTGCAAACTCCATTCGAAGATCTTGGATGAGCTGAGCAGGAGCACTAGCTGAAGAGCTGACAACAATGATGTCATCGACATAAACCAACAGGAAGGTGACAAGCTCAGCACGACGACAGATGAACAATGAAGAATCAGCGGCTGAAGCAACAAACCCAAGTGTATGTAGGACAGAGCTGAGGCGTGCATGCCACGCACGAGGAGCTTGCTTCAACCCATAAAGAGCTTTATCAAGACGACAGAGATAGCCAGGATGAGCAGGATCTTCATAACCAGGGGGTTGCCGCATATACACTTCTTCATCGAGAACTCCATTAAGAAATGCATTCTGGATGTCAAGTTGTCGGAGATGCCAACCACGAGAGACTGCAAGAGACAAGAGTAGCCGAATAGTGGTGGGTTTAACCACCGGACTAAAAGTGTCATCATAATCCAAACCTTGACGTTGGTTGAACCCTTTTGCTACTAACCGAGCCTTGTATCGCTCAATGGACCCATCAGAATGGTGTTTGACATTGAAAACCCACTTGTAGTCGATGACATTGACACCAGGAGGTCTAGGAACCAATCGCCAGGTCTTGTTCTTTAGAAGAGCGTCAAACTCAGCATCCATCGCAGACTTCCAGTGAGGGATTGAGAGTGAAACGCGAAAGTCACGCGGTTCGGCGCTGGGAGTCGATGTTGCATGTGCCATGCACGTCGGAAGCCAGGCAATGGTGCCATCCTTGCGATCGAACGGCTTCCTGATGCCATTGCGAAGACGAGTAACAGGCCCAGTCGGAGGTGGCGGTCTAGGTGGTGGCGAAGATGGGCCTGACGCCGGCGTGGTTGCCTATGGGCTTGAAGGCGAGGCCGACCCAGATCCCGCGCTCGGAGCGTCAGGGAACAAGGGCCCAGCAGGCGAGGCCGCTGGATCGGGCGACGAGCTGGAGCGGGCCGATCCTGGGCTGAAGCCGGAGTCGCGCGCAGGCGTGCGCGTAGGCGAGCTTGGGCTGGAATCGTAGACGCGCGCAGGCGTTTGCGGCGAGCCTTGCATGGGTTCACTGGATCCCGAGGCAGCCCCATGCAGTGTATCATCTGGATGATCCACGTAAAGTTGTGCACCTCTCCCGTTCCCTGCACCATGGTTAGGAAGTAGCAAAGGAGTATGCGCATTATCATTAAATTGACCAGGCAAGGCAGGAGAGGATGACGCTGGTGGGGATGGTGCGTTGGATGCAATATCTTCAAAAGGAAAATTAGACTCATCAAAGACTACATCACGGGAAATGTACACGCGATTAGTAGGGATGTGAAGGCATTTATATCCTTTGTGCAACGAACTATAGCCCAAAAAGACACACTTCTTTGACCTAAATTCGAGCTTGTGATTATTATAGGGACGGAGATGAGGCCAACAAGCACACCCAAAGACTTTGAGAAACGTATAATCGGGAACCTCACCCAAAAGACGTTCTAGAGGAGTTTGCATGTTGTTGACACGGCTAGGGAGACGATTAATGAGGAAGCACGCGGTGGTGAACGCATCACTCCAAAAACGAAAAGGAACCGAAGAATGAGCAAGCAGAGTAAGGCCGGTTTCTACTATGTGTCGGTGTTTATGCTCGGCAGTGCCATTTTGCTGATGAGTATGCGGACATGAAACTCTATGGGTGATGCCAATATCGGAAAAGAACTTGCTAAGTCGAACATACTCGCCACCCCAATCCGTTTGAACATGCACAATTTTATGATCTAAGAGACGTTCAACATGTTTCTGGAATTGAAGGAATACAGTGAACACATCAGATTTTTGCTTAAGTAAATAAAGCCAAGTGAAGCGACTATAAGCATCAATAAAACTGACATAGTACTTGTGACCACTAACAGAAGTTTGAGTATGGCCCCATACATCGGAATAAATCATCTCAAGAGGAGCTTTTATTACATGACTAGAAATAGGAAATGACAATTGGTGACTTTTGCCCTGTTGACATGCATCACACACTACATTATTTGGACTCGATTTTGAAGGTAGATCCCTATGATGAAGAACATGTTGGACCACCTGTGAAGCAGGATGGCCCAAACGGCAATGCCATTATTCTCTCGACACTCGAAGACTCCCAAAAGCTTGTTTGATGATCCGTGGCTCCAATGGATAAAGACCACCTCGACTCCTCCCTCTAAGCAGAATTTCCCTCGTGTCCCGATCCTTCACAAATAAATCACGTGGGTGAAAATCAAAGAAAACTGGATTATCACATGTAAATTTCTTAACGGAAAGAAGATTGCGGGTAACTGATGACCCACAAGTATAGGGGGTGTATCGTAGTACTTTCGATAAATAAGAGTGTCGAACCCAACGAGGAGCAGAAGGTGTTGACAAGTAGTTTTGATCAAGGAATCACTGTAAATACTAGCGGACAAGTTTTTAGGGGTTTTTGATATTGCAGATAAATAAAATACGTGTAAATAAAAGACAGTAATAATAATTGCAGCAAGTAGCCCAATCCTTTTTAGAGCAAAGGATAAGCCGGTTGGTTTACTTATGATGGCAAAATGTTCTTGAGGACACACGGGAATTTCGTCAAGTGCTTTCGCTTCCTACAGCTGATTAATCTTTATTGTTTTGATAAGTGTTGTGTGGGTGAACCTATGCTAATGCACTTCCCTAACTTGGACTAATACATACTTGTGATTAAACCCCTTGCAAGCATCCGCGTTACAAGGAAGTAATTAAGATAAATCTAACCACAGCCTTAAACTCTGAGATCCTACACTCCCTTATGCACCGGTTTACTAACGGGGGTTTAGGTTTCTGTCACTCCGGCAACCCCACAATTAGTAGCCGAATACACAATGTATTCCTCTAGGCCCATAAAGGTGAAGTGTCATGTAGTCGACGTTCACACGACACCACTAGAAGAATAACACCACAACTTAAATATCAAACCATTAAATATTACTCAACATAGTTCCACTACTAACATCATGACTTCTCCCATGTCCTCAAGAACTGAACGAACTACTCACAAGACATCATATGGATCATGATCAGAGGTGATATAATGATGAATAACAATCTGGACATATACTTCAATTCACCGATAAAACTTAATAGCATCAACCACAAGTAGTAATCAATACCGGGAAAGTTTCCCCTATGAACTACACAAAGTATAACCCTAGATGTTACAGCGGAATGGAGTGGAGCGGTGGAGATGATGGTGACGGCGGTGGAGATGATGATGATGATCCCAATGAAGTCCAGCGTGATGACGATGACGATGGCGATGATTTCCCCCCTCCGGGAAGGAATTTCCCCGGCAGATTTCTCCCTGCAGGAGAGCTTTTTCTCTCTCTGTGGTTTCCGCCTCGTGGAGGCGGCGGAATATTTCCTCGATGGCTCCCTCTGTCTTAGGGTTTTCTGGGGGATTAAGTACGCGAAGGGAGAGAGCCAGAGGTGGGCCAGGGCGGCCACACCATGCCCCGGCGCGGCAGAGGTGGGACCCGCGCCGTGGGGTGGTGTGGGCCCCTCGTGGCCCACCTCAGCCTCCCCTTTTGGCTGGCTTCGGCATCTGATAAAATAGGAACATCTGTATATTTTCCGTGAATTGTCGATCTTCAGAAATAGGGTGTCTTGACGATGCCTTTTCCAGCTGAATCCTGACTCCGGCAGTTAATTCTCCAATAATCATCAAACATGCAAAACAAGATAAAATAACATAAGTATATCATCCAAATATGAAATATATCAATGAATAGCAGTAAATTATGATATAAAATAGTGATGCAAAATGGACGTATCAGTAACGGAGGGAACATGCAAGATATCTTTGAGATGCAAAGGATTTGAAGGAGTGGGGAGAATGCCATGGCCAATATGATGAATACGCATACCTGCACCGGAAGCGGTGTGGACCTGATCATTGCCGCGGTATACCTCCTTCACGGACAGCTTCTCGAGATCGTTGGTGAGGTGGTCCGTGGCCCCGGTGTCAGCGTACCAGGCCGGGTCGATCGGGTAAGACAGGGTCTGTCCAGGGTGCGTAGCAGCAGCAACCTGACGAGACGAGCTCCCTCCGTCGTTCCCGACCCCGAGGAACTCGCGCTTGAAGCACCGGGAGGCTATGTGCCCCACCTTGCCGCACAGCTGGCACACGGGGCGATTACCGCCGCCCCCGCCACCACCAGAGGAGCTGCCGCCTGAGGAGCCTCCTCCGCCGCCAGAGTTGGTGAAGGACGACGGAGGTGTAGACTGGCCGTACTGGCCTGAGTTGGAGGGCGGCTTGATCGGAGGCACTAGGCGGCCGTCAGAGCGGTAGAACTTGCCACCGCCTCCGCCACCAGGTGCATCGCGGCTGAAGGAGAGATTGGCCGCGGAGTAGTTGTTGATGGTGAGCTCCGCTTTGCGTGCTTCGATGCGGTTCTCGGTGCTGAGCATCTGGGCGAAGAGATCGCGAAGCGGCATCGGCGTCTCACGCGCCGTCACCACCTCGACTAGAGCGTCGTAGTCGCCGTCCAGGCCCGCCAGAAGGTAGGAGATGAGTTCTTCCTCCGAGAGCGGCTTGCCGATGGAGGAGAGCGTGTCGGCCAGCGTCTTGACTTTGTTGAAGTAGAGCGCCACGGACAGGTCCCCCTTCTTGGCGGTGGAGAGCTTGAACCGCAGCTGCATGGAGCACGCCGTGGACTGCGCGGCGAAGCTGTTTGACAGAATGGCCCACGCCTCCTGGGACGTGATCACCGTCATCAGCATGCCGATGATGCCAGGCGAAGCGTTGGTGAGGATGAAGGACATAATCGCCTGGTCTTGCTGCATCCACCTCTGATACGCCGGATTTGGGATCTCGGCCGGCTCGCCGGCGTCTCCAGACCGGGGATTGGGGATCAGCTGAGAAGGGCAGGGCAGAAGCCCATTGACGTAGCCCATGAGGAGATGGCTTTTCAGCACGGACACGATCTGCGTGCGCCAGAGGAGGCAGTTCTCCTGAGAGAGGACGATGATGTTGACATTGGTGAAGTTGTACGGGCCCGTCGAAGCGGTGCCCGTGTTGGAAAGACCGCCGGAGGAGAAGATGCCGGTCTCGGCAGACTTGGCGGCTGAGGAGGAAGAGGAGCCGGAGAAAGACATTGCGGCGACAGAAGGTGGAGTTTTAGATACGAATAGGCTCTGATACCATGTGAAGATTAGAGAGGGGTTTGTGGAGGCAATCGGCACGGCTCACAAGGGCCGGCTATATTCCTTTATATAATGATCAAGTTAGGGTTTACAGTCTTGTACAACACGTATCGTGGCGGACATGTTGGCCATTTTAATTGCTCGGGCAAAGGAGGATGGTCAGATAGGTGGTCTCATACCTCACTTAGTGGAGGGAGGGTTATCTATTTTGCAATATGCAGACGACACGATTTTATTTATGGAGCATGATTTGGAGAAAGCAGTTAATATGAAACTCATCCTCTGCATTTTTGAACAATTGTCTGGCCTCAAAATAAATTTTCACAAGAGTGAAATTTTTTGTTTTGGAAAGGCTAAGGAGGTCGAGAAACAATACAAGCAGATCTTTGGCTGCGAGTCTGGATCTCTTCCTTTCAAATACCTAGGAGTCCCAATTCATTATAGGAAACTCCGGAATGATGAATGGCAACCAGTCGAATGCCGTTTCGAAGGCAAACTCGGCTGTTGGAAAGGGAAAATGTTGTCATATGGCGACCGGCTGGTTCTTGTTAATTCGGTCCTAACAAGCCTTCCGATGTTTATGCTATCCTTTTTCGAATTACCTAAAGGGGTAAGAAAGAGGTTGGACTTCTATAGATCTCGGTTTTTTTGGCAGAGTGATGAGAATAAAAGAAAGTATAGACTAACCAAATGGAACATTATATGTCGACCAAAAGACCAGGGAGGTTTAGGGGTTGAGGTTCTTGAGCTAAAAAATAAATGTTTGTTAAGCAAGTGGCTTTTCAAGCTTTTAAATGAGGAAGGGGTGTGGCAGGAGTTGCTACATAACAAATACCTGCATAGTAAAACATTAGCTCAAGTGGAAGCCCAACCTACAGACTCTCCTTTTTGGAAAGGCCTAATGAGAGTCAAGGACGATTTCTTCATTAGGGGGTCTTTTAAAATTGGCAATGGGGAAACAACAAGATTCTGGGAAGATACTTGGTTGGGCGATTCCCCATTGATGAACCAATATCCATTACTCTATAACATTGTGCAGCAACAACATGTGTCGGTTCATGATGTGTTACACAATGCACCGCCGCTAAATCTAGGATTTAGAAGGGCTCTAGTAGGGAATAAATGGGACACGTGGTCTCATTTATGCCACAGATTAATGGTGGTCAATTTGTCAGATGTTCCAGATGTGTTTAAGTGGAATTTGACACGGAACGGTAATTTTACAGTAAAATCTATGTATGAGGATTTCATGAATGGACATACTAGATATTTACAAAAGTATCTCTGGAAATTAAAAATTCCACTGAAGATTAAGATTTTTATGTGGTTCCTTCACAAAAAGGTCTTGCTAACAAAAGATAATTTGGCTAAGAGGAATTGGAAAGGTAATTCACATTGCTCTTTTTGTGGGAACGATGAGAATATAGAACACCTTTTTATTTCTTGCCCTTTTGCAAAACTCATATGGCGAGTAGTTTTTTGTACCTATAATATTCCACCTCCTACTAATGTCACTAATATGTTTGGGAATTGGTTGAGGGGTGTGGATCAAAAGACCAAAAATAGGATACGTATAGGCGTGTCAGCTATTTGTTGGTCCATATGGAATTGTAGGAATGATATTGTTTTTAACAGGAAAGATAAATTTCATGTTTTACAGGTTATACATACGGCGGTTCATTGGATACAGCTATGGGCTTTCCTGCTGCCTTCGGACCAGCGGGAACTTATGGCGGCTGGATGTTCGAGACTCCTGCGGGTGGCACAGGATTTTTTCTCCCGACATACGTGGCAGCATATTAGTCGACTTTCGTAGTTTACTTATTTACGCCATTGTCGGCTGAGGAGTTCTGCTTAATCTTAGTGATTTGTTGAGGATGTAACCTTTAAGCTACGATATACTTTGTAATAATGCGGCTGTGTGCATCACTCGATGCAGAGGCTGGGATTAATAAAATTCCCTTTTCTAAAAAAAAAAAAAACATAATACTAACAACCTTTGATCTAATCTATCCAACTAGATGCTAACAGCTAACTATCGTCAGATATACACAATATATTCTAACAGTACGCACTATATTGTACTGGCTAATATGCATGTGAGATCTCATGGACCGAATAAAAGCATGTTTCTGTGGGTGGTCATTGGTCAATGAAGAGCAAAACGGTTAACAAGATTCTGTTCTTGTGCTGCAGCTAATTAATCCGGCGTGAACGTGACGTCGGTATAATGGTTCAGTTAAGGCGATGCATCATGGGCTGCAATTAGGCGATCAGTCTAATTGTTCTGTTCCCAAGCTACTAGAGCGACGTAGCATTCATGCACTTGCCAGGTCTCTTTAGCAGGACCATGTCTGCCCTCTGATGCGCCAGGACAACCAGAGATAGGTAGGAGAGATCTCGACGGTGTGCCACTCTCTCGTAGCAACAATGGCGACCACTATATATACCCCTGCACACCCTGCAGCTCCTCTCAACAAAACCGCAAAAAGTTTAGCGTACACTGCATTCCTCTAGACTAACAAGCGAGCTGCAGAGTAGGTGTGTCGAGATGGGGAGGGATCATGTTCACGGGGAGAAGGTGAAGCTGTTCATGGGGGTGCTGGCTCTGCAGTTCCTGCTCGCCGGGTTCCACATCGTCAGCCGGGCGGCGCTCAACATGGGCATCAGCAAGCTCGTCTTCATCGTCTACCGAAACATCATCTCCCTCGCCCTCCTCGCGCCCTTTGCCTACTTCCTCGAGAAGTGCGTTTCCATTCTCCTCCTCCTTTCAAAAAGTTTCAGGTTTCAGTCAGTCAGACAGAGTACAGACAGAGATCAATGGTTTCTGAATTCTAATGTGTGATTCGTTTTTCCAGGAAAGACAGGCCACCACTCACCTTCTCGTTGCTGGCAGAGTTCTTTGTCCTAGCACTCATTGGGTAAGCATCGCATAATCGATCGAAGTTCATCGCCATCTTTGTAGGTATCTGTCAGACTGTCTCTGAACTTTTTTTTTTGTGTTCAGGATCACTGCGAACCAGGGGTTCTACCTGCTGGGCCTGTATCACCTGTCCCCGACGTACGCCTCGGCGATCCAGAACATGGTGCCCGCGATCACCTTCGTGCTGGCGGCCGTGCTGAGGCTGGAGCAGGTGGACCTGGGCCGGCGGCACGGGGTGGCGAAGGTGGTGGGCACGGTGGTGAGCGTTGGCGGCGCCACCGTGATCACGCTCTACAAGGGCCTGCCGCTCTTCGCCGCCCACAACGTGCACGCGGCGGCCTTCCTGTCCTGGACCTCGACCAGCCCCATCTTCAACTGGACGCTGGGGTGCGTCTTCATCCTCGGCCACTGCCTCTCCTGGTCCGGCTGGATGGTCCTCCAGGTGCCCGTGCTGAAGCGGTACCCGGCGAGGCTGTCGGTCATCTCGCTCACCTGCGTCTTCGGTCTGCTCCAGTTCCTCGTCATCGCCGCCTTCACCGAGGAGGACCTCAGCAGGTGGAAGGTGAACTCCGGCGAGGAGCTCTTCACCATCCTCTACGCTGTAAGTGCCACCCGGCCACCTGCAAGCTAAGCTGCAATCTCACATGGCATGGCTGGAAAACTCACATGTGCCATGCATCTTGTGTGATTCTTTATGTAGGGGCTGGTGGCGTCTGGGGTGGCGTTCGCGCTGCAGATATGGTGCATCGACAGGGGAGGTCCGCTCTTCACCGCCGTCTTCCAGCCCGTGCAGACCGTCGCCGTCGCCGTCATGGCCGCCATCATCCTCGGAGACCAGCTCTATACAGGAGGGTAAGGAGATGCATATGCAAGGCAACACGTAAAATGCAGAAGCTAGCGCCATTACATTTCTCTGATCGATGTATATATATTATGCATGGCTGCAGGATCATTGGCGCCGTGCTGATCGTCATCGGCCTCTACTTCGTGCTGTGGGGCAAGAACGAGGAGAAGAAGACCAGGGAGCAAGATCCCGAGATGACGACGCATCTGCTTGGGCAAGACGGTCCAGCTGCTAAGGATCAAGAAGTGAACACTGACCTGCTGGCATGATACGGAGCTGAAAGCTGCTGAATTTGGGAATGGGTGCTTGTACTTTTTAACTATTTCGCTCATGGATCACTTAATGTGACGACGTGAAACGCGAAACACTAGTCATATTTGCTACGAATCTATCTGTGTATAGGCCTGTCTCAGGCTGTGTGTATATCAACCGCAGAAAGAAAAATCAATGTCCAGAATTAAAACATAGCAGGTTTCAGGTCAGGTCATCGCTCGAATTGGGCATAAATATGCTTGATCAGATTCTGAAACACCTTTCACTAGTCACAAATAAATTGATCGAGCATTGTGTAAATACATGTTCCAATCAAAACGTAGACTAAGTTATTGTTTTCATCCAGGAGAAGATCGATATATCACATATTTCTTGGCTTGCATGATACTAGCACATACCAACCTGTCTGGGGACATATCATACCAAGAGCACAACCGAAGTTGGTGCGCAACCAAATTGTTCAATGATTTATTATTCACGAGTTATAGATTCAAGAATCAAATTTTCATTTAACTTTATCTTTAGATAAAAAAAGTTGCTTCATGCCTTTAACAATAGAAAACGATTATTCTAATTAGCCCTTAAAAGCTTTCTCATACGGCGGTTTCTACCCGAAAGAGAGACGCGGTATCAAGCTCATGCGTGATGTCATCAACATTAATGACTACATCTTCAAAATGATTTAACTTGCAAATTGTTGATCTGGTGAACCCTTGAGTTGTTTCGATGAACCCTTTTTTGACGCCATCAATCACCAGATTATGATAATGTGATTACCATGCTAGTAGTGAAGTGTTATCATCCTAATTGTACACACTTAACATGTTATGGTTTATCTGTTTTTATACATGTGTCAATGTCATGTGAGCCTATAGGATGAGACTTCTATTTTTCTGAACATGTAAAATATATTGTCACGGCATAAAAATACAATCATGCAAGTTTTACATGGGTAGGTGTGACTTTTAATGACATGGTAACTAACTTTATAACTAAGTGGTATCATGTATCTATAACTGAGCAATTACCGCTGAAATTTTTGTTGAAACCTATCGACATGAAATTTAATTTCGAAGACCTCTCCCATAAAAGAAAAGGAAGTCGATTTTAGAGCAAATGAAATTGATTACATTAGTTGAAGTCAAGAATTACGACAGCACGCGGTAGGCCAGGACCTGACAATGACGTGGCCGCTTGCAAAAATAGATAATGCATTGGTTGTCGTATGCCAACTCTGAGGATAATGCCATCACACAATCGATGTTAGTTTGGTGACAGTTTGGAGCGAGTGTTTGTCGAGATATACCGATAGGAGGATGCGGTCATAGGTACGAAGGTTAAATCGATGGCCATGAGGTTGCTTGCTAGCCATGGCCCGATCATGGATGACATCGACACTGACTATGACGAGCCAATTTGCTCAACATCAACCCACAAAGAAAAAAAGCACAGGGTAACTTTTCGTTTTTTCTTAAATTAAATCTGTGTTTCGTGTTTCCAAAAATTCGAAAAAAATTCCAAGTGTTGATAATGTCGAGATCCACAACTGTGCAAAATTTTAACAAACCTTTTGTTATATTTTCTCCTGGGCAAAAACACAAATGCTAGATCTGGATCGTTGAACAGTGCAAAGTTTCAAAATTCAAAATTTTGCAAGAATTTTTCATTTTTTGTAGTACAAAATAATACAAATGTTGACTTGAAAATTTACACAGTGATAAACTTCAACACTATCTACACATATAACTTTTTGTTCGAAGCGATTCACATAGTAGCGGTGAGCGAAATGATCGAAACACAAAAATATAGATTTAATCTACACGAAAACGTTACTCTGGATTAAGTCCCACATACTGGCCATATCAGAGTGTGTGTAATATCCACACACACAAATCTGACTATCCAAGTCATAAACATTCGACACTGCTTATGTATCAGAGTGATAGGTACACGTACGCTGTACGGCTGTACGCAGTACGCATCAATCTGCACTAGTATTCAAAGTACGTACGTGCATTAGTCAGGGACGCATACACATGTTAAATCTTAAAAAGCTGACAATCATCGTAATAAACAAAGACCAATACTACTAATCAACGATGCTAACATCCACACGAGGAGAAGACATCCTTGCCGGCACATGCCGGTCTGCTCTGACGAGCCGGTCTGCGCCGCCGACCACCGCCCCGGCACCAGCACGGCCACCTCTACCGATTCCACGGAGTCAAACTACTGAATTGCAGCCCCCCACAAGAAACCCTAGCGGCGCCTCGATCCCCTTTCTACTCCTCCGGCATTCAAGGCTGATTTGCTGTGAACGAATCCGGCTGATTTCTTCTCGCCTGCCGGCCGTGGGCGTAGCATCTGGTCGTCCAAGGTCCCCGACCACGCCATGGACCGGTCAAGGGAGCTGCTGCACGGCGCCAGCCGCGGACGGTGATCCTTCCCGCCTCTTCGAGGCAGCAGCGCCTGGGCTCCGCCACCGCAGCCGGTGAGACCCCCCCCCCCCCCCCCCCCCCCCCCCACATGTACCCAACCCATATATTTCATCGATAACAGGAGTGCCACGAACTGGATCTTGACTTCACTATATGTGTTGGTTTGATGATTGGTTCGTAAATACCACGAGACGAGTTGCGGTTTCTGTTGTTATCGGATGTTTTTCTCTAAAGCGTGATCTGTTGAATATCAGGAAATGGTTCTGTAAATTAAGTTCCTTACTCGCCAATGTTGTTTCGAGCACTAGTGCATTCATGTTCTTGTGGTCAATGTGATCCCCTAGACCCTAGTTCGGGTGTGATCTTTGTATGTTCATGTATGCAATCTGAGTTATGATAGCAATGGAATTTTTACGGTGATAAGAAAAACGTTTCCAAATAGTTTCTTTTCTTCTGTTCACGCAGTTGTTCTACTTATTTCATTAAGACAGAGAGTGACTAGTATAATGTTTAGAAACCTGAATTAATAAAAGAGATCTATATCCTTGGCACATAAAGCTAATCCATGCTTCTTACATGTCTTCATTCAAGATGATGTACTTGAGGAAGGGCATTAACACATCAAATTAATTTGGTATCAATTTGATAGGAAGGGCATAAGGTGATCTGTGACGTGGAGCCTGTGAAGGTGAAGCTGGCGTCACATCCATGAGAAGAAGGAATACATGGAGTGGATGTTGGACTGGATGAGGTGCCTCGCCGATACTGTCTCGGAGGATGGCGGCATGGCTGCCGGATTGGTGGACAGGTACTTCCCAGTGGCGCAGTAGGCACTGGCCAGGAAGACTATAGCACGCAAGCTTGACGAATTGCACACTCTTGCAGGTGAGTCTGATTCTTATGATGAATCTGCTGTCTAAAATGTTCAACATTTTGCTATTGAATATTTGCATAAGTAGATATTTTGAACTGAATTGGGAATTGGATCACTTGTATTGGAAGTATTTGAGTGTTTACTTATGTGTATTAGGTAAATGGTAGTGCTTGTTTGGAAGTGAATATACTCGTCTCTTTTTGACTCTGTGAAATTTATCCATTTATTTCCCAGGAAAGCAAAGAACATACCTATTATCGATTCATCCAAGCATATGAGACTGCAGGCTATTGTTTAGGACTCCCATGTGCTATTCGTTCACGCACCTGCCCTTTAATCCCCAAGAGACGTGCTGGATTGATCGATGATGAACAAGTGCTTGCTTACTTAATTTGGGGCCTAATGAAGCAGGCTCAGGTCAAAACTTCACACCCATGCGTCTTCTGTTTAATTTTGGAGATCAATTCCATGATTTTTTCATTGAAGAATCAGTGATCTTGATAGCTCGTATGTATATATTTGAGCTGTATATTCTTGAGAGATGATCGCTGTTCGAAGTAGTGGGTACCAATTAATCAATAGGTTGCCTCTCTCTACTAAAAAGAGTCATGTCACCCACCGGCTAGTTAGATATCCTGAACTGAAAATTTCTTAGTGGAAAGACTTTTGTTATCTTTAAACCGAGATTAGCGGAAGAATTAGTCAAATGTAATTCTGAATTCGCATACATATAAAGGGTAATGTATGAGGATGCCGGGCATACCAAATCTGTGACATCTGGAAATTTTTGTGGTGTTAATGTGCAATTTAAATCTGTTTTCACTTATTGTTTATCCTTTACTTAACATAAAAGGGGAAGTCTCGTGCTATATACCTTCTGATTGTCTATTGTGTCAATGCTTCTTTACACAACATGTTCACAAAAAGACCTTTCAGCGTCTTGTTAGAATTTGGAGCTTGTCTATTTATCGGTTGTCACCCACCATAAATCTTGACTTTTAGATCAGCATACAAACTATCTTAACATACCATTTTTAAGCTATCATTTGTTTTGTCCAGTTTAGTGAAGAGGGAGTACATGGTGTGGACGCTGGACTGGATGAGGTGCCTCACCGATACTGTCTCGGAGGAGGGCGGCATGGCTGCCGGATTGGTGGACAGGTACTTCCAGTGGCGCAGTAGGCAGTGGCCAGGAAGACTTTAGCACGCAAGCGGGACGAATGGCACACTCTTGCAGGTGATTCTCATACTTACGATGAATCTGATGTCTAAAATGTCCAAAAGGTCTTATTTTGATTTATACAATGCCTATTACCTGTATAGTCTGAATTATTCGAGGAGAGAGCACTCAGTTCTATCTTGATAGCCAGGACATTTTTGTACTACATTTATGAAACATTTGGCAAGCTGCACTCGTAAAAAACAATCTCCAAACAATTACAAGCATGTATCGATCTTCAGAAAATATTTTTCTAGGACTCTATGACTGCAAATTGCAGTGATGGGTTTGTGGTCAACTCTCTGTGCCCTCTATGGAAGAATACTACCCATTGTTTTTTTCCTGTGTTGTTTGATCTGTGATTGCTAGAAGGCCTTAATGATATGTTCCTATCCTAACGCGACATCCTTCAGCCACTGTTTGTAATAATGCATATAAGAGTCTCAAAGATCAAGTGTTGTAACTCATTAACCTTGATGCGATTGTCCAGTTCATATACTGTATACAACAGTATTACGAAATTAATAAATTAACAAATTATTTCAGAGCCTGTGGCCTCAATCTGGCGTAGCAGCTTGTCTGCAGAGGACAATGCAATCCGACCTCGCATGGCTCCACCTGGTCCACCCCCTCCCCCACCTACCTTCTACGTGGATCAGAGCCTGTGGCCTCAATCTGGCGTAGCAGCTCGTCTGCAGGGGACAATGCAATCCGACCTCGCATGGCTCCACCTGGTCCACCCCCTCCCCCACCTACCTTTTACGTGGATCAGCTCACCCCGGTTGCTTCAGGTGAGTTTCTGGTTCTCCCCTTCTCTTGCTCGGTGATATCATGGACATCTAGCTGATGGTATACTAATATAGAATCCAGTGGTGTGGTTGTATGATGTTTGATTTGCTCATGTCCGACGGTCTAGTTAGGAAATTTGATTAGACTGTCATGCTTAGGTTCACTTGATGTTCTTAGTTATCTAATTCTAGCAAGAACAAAACAACACTTCATATGATTAGACTGGCATGTATTGATATCCAGCAACTGTTGAATGGTGCATTTTTGGCGACTGAGTTTCAGGCTAAAACGCATGCCGAATGATATTTTCTTGTGCGGTCGAGGTGTGAAGTGTTCTTGGTTTGTTGTCTCGCAGGTGATGTATGACCGCAATCCACTCTTTGAGGACTCCCATGTGGTATTCTAACATGCACCTGGCATTTAATTAATCCCCAAGAGACGAACCGGACTGTTAGATGATGACTGAGGCTTTGCTTACTTAATTCGGGGTCTAATGAAGCATGTCAGGTAAAAAATTCAGACCCCATATGTCTTCTGTTTATTTTGGGGATTAATTTCATGGATGTTTCTTTGAAGAATTAGTGGGCTTGAAATCTCAGATGTAACTCTGTGGGCGGTATATACTTGGAGTGTGCACTGTTCGAAGAAGTGGGTACCAGTTAATCAATATGTTGTCTCTCTACAAAAAGAAGTCATGTCACACACTAGCTAGTTAGCTATCCTTAACTCAAATTGGTCAGCCTTTTGTTATCCTTAACTGAGATTAGTCCTGTCTCGCTGCCTCCTACTCCTTGATAGCTAACCTGTAAGCTGCTGTGTGTCCAATGTGGATGAAAACGCCACATGTGTGCCATATTTTGGTAGCCGAGTAGCTTGGCTAGGACTATGGTCTGATGTGGCTTGATGGTTGGATCTAATTTGTTTCCTACTGTATTTAGCATTTGGAACAAACGTGGGTTTCACTAGATTAAAAGATGAATGCTAAATCGCAAATCTAAATAAGTTGCCTTTTGATAAACGTGGGTTCCGTATTATCAATATTGCTGCCTAAGATTTGGCTGTTGCTGTGTTACCTAAATCTGTTTCCCCTAATAAAAAAAAATCTAATTGTTGCCTTTGCTGTTTTTCTTCCCAAGTTTGCTAATTATCTTGGATGAATTGGCTGGTTGTTGCGTATTTGTGGCCTTGGGTTAATTAGTGCCCTCTCAAAACATTTAGGTGCAGCTTCAAATTTGTTGTGTACTATGCATAGTTAGAGTTTACATACACAGTCAGCAAGTCAAAGCCGTGATGCATCATTCAAATGTTGCCAATATATACTTTGTGCTATTTTCTTGCCAATTGTTATAAATTGTACGATTTTTATTGCCCAAACGTTGGTCTGTTGTATGAGCTTGTTTCTTGTATGATTCTCGGTAGGATATGAGTTCCTCCTTTCGTAAGTAAACTACATAGCCTTTGTGCTTCATATTACAGATGCATGTATTCATAAACATTCATGCGAGTGCAAATTATTATCCGCGAAACAACTTGTACTTGTATGATCCACACTCGTTACAGTGCTATCACCATTAAAGTTTGACTAATGGGCAACTTTTGTAAGGATATCAGGAAATGGTTCTGTAAATTAAGTAAGTTCCTTACTCGCCAATGTTGTTTTGAGCACTAGTGCATTAATGTTGTGGTGGTCAATGTGATCCCCTAGTTGGGTTGATCTTTGTACGTTCATGTATGCAATCTGGGTTATGATAGCAATGGATTTGGCAGTTTCGTGTCCTACTAATACTTGTTATCGTTCAACGAATCTGCTAGTATTTGTGAATGCTTTAATGTTGCCGTCAATGTGATCCTCTAGTTTGGTTACTTTTATGGTAATAAGAAAAACGTTTTCAAATAGTTTCTTTTCTTCTGTTCAGGCAGTCGTTCTACTTATTTCATTAGGACAGTGAGTGACTGGTTTAATGTTTAGAAACCGGAATAAATAAAAGAGATCTGCATCCTTGGCACATAAAGCTAACCCATGCTTCTTACATGTCTTTATTCAAGATGATGTACGTGAGGATTTCACTGAAATTCTTTATCTTGTCACTTTCCGCTTTTTAAAGTATGTTGGATGCATATCTGCAGGATATTTTGAGGTGTTAATGTGCAATTTAAATCTGTTTTTACTTACTCCCTCCGTTCCTTAATATAAGGCGCCTAAGCTTTTCAGAAAAAATCCAAAATATAAGGTGTATTATGATTTATGGACAATTTTAGGCATAAAAAAACAGGTCACAATCTAGAACGAAGCAATTTGACGAATTGTTTTCAAGTTGTGGCTAATAAGAACTACTTTTTCTTGTTTTTTATTTAAGATAAAATTGTCCACCGCATGTAAAATACTGGTGTCTGAATATCCGTGCCAAAACCTTAGGCGCCTTATATTAAGGAACATAAGGAGTATTGTTTATCCTTTACTTAACAGAAAAGGGGAAGTCTGGTGCTATATACCTTCTGATTGTCTATTGTGTCAATGCTTTTGTACAACATGGTCACTAAAAGACCTCTAGCGTCTTGTTAGAATTTGGAGCTTGTCTATTTATCGGTTGGTGCCCACCCTGAATGTCGACTTTTGGATTAGCATTCAAACTATCTTAACATACTATTCCTAAGCTACCATTTGTTTTGTCCAGTTTAGTGAAGTCTTTTCTGAATCTTGTTGAAAACTGTCGACAGTTTTCCTCAAGTATTTACTATATTGGACACACATCAAATTAATTTGTATCAATTTGATAGGAAGGGCATAAGGTGATCTGTGACGTGGAGCCTGTGAAGGTGAAGCTGGCGTCACATCTATGAGAAAAGGGACTACATGACAAAGCTCGGAGTACATGGAGTGGATGCTGGACTGGATGAGGTGCCTCGCCGATACTGTCTCGGAGGAGGGCAGCAGTAGGCAGTGGCTAGGAGGACTAAACCACGCAAGCTTGACGAATTACACACTCTTGCAGGTGATTCTGATTCTTATGATGAATCTGCTGTCTAAAATGTTCAACATTTGCTATTGAACAATTGAAAGTATTTGAGTGTTTACTTATGTGTATTAGGTAGTAGATTGTAGTGCTTGCTTGGAAGTGAATACACTTCTCTTTTTGACTGTGTTAATAAATCTATCCATTTATTTCCCAGGAAAGCAAAGAACATACGTATTATCGATTCATCGAAGCATATGAGACTGCAGGCTATTGTTTAGGACCAACGAAAAAAATAGCACGCTATTTCCCGGTTAATAGCACGATATAGCGTATTTGGAGAGGCTACGCTATATTTAGCCTAAAGTTGACGCTACGACGCTATTTTCGTCTTATACGCTCGAAACCACACTAAACGTGGTAACGTTATAGCTACGCTAACAAAAAGTCTGGAAATAACGTTAGGTGATGATGATGGCGGGCAATCTGGTGGTTCTAGTTATTCTGAAGATGATGTCAATGATTCTGATTAAAGTTTAAAATATTTATCTTTTAGTTTATTACTTTTTCATGGTTTTAAGCCTCATATTTGTATTCGTGCCATGGATTTGGCCTTGACATTTGAATATGGTCACCTGGTTATGCATATATTGTTTCTGGAAAAAAAATTAGTGCTGAAACCCTTAATATTTGGGCTATTTCTTACAACTTTTTCATCACGCTATTTTATATGTAATTTCGCTATATCACGCTATATCTTGTATAGCTTCTGGAGGAGGGCCACGCTATTTTTGATAGCACGCTATTTTTTTCCTTGTTTAGGACTCCCATGTGCTATTCGGTCATGCACCTGGCATTTAATCCCCAAGAGACGTGCTGGATTGATCGATGACGGACCAGTGTTTGCTTACTTAATTTGGGCCCTAATGAAGCATGTTCAGGTCAATACTTCACACCCGTGCTGGATTTTTTTCGTTGAAGAATTAGTGAGCTGGAAAGCTCGTATGTATATCTGCGAGCTGTATATACTTCAGAGATGATGTCTGTTCGAAATAGTGGGTACCAATTAATCAATACGTTGTCTCTCTCTATCTACTAAAAAGAGAAATTTGTCTTAGTTGGAAAGCCTTTTGTTATCTTTTAACCGAGATTAGCAGAAAATTCAGTCAACTTTAATTCTTAGTTCGCATATATATAAATGGTAATGTATGAGGATCCGGAGCATACAAAATCTGTGACAGCTGGAAAATTTTGTACTACTAATGTTACATTGTCCACGATTTTCCTGGTTCCCATTTGATGATAAAACACAAATGTCCTGAACACCCAACAAGTGCAAGTTCTTCCTTTGGCTGGCATTGAAGAACAGATGTTGGACTGCAGATCGCCTAGGGCGGAGAGGGTTGCCTAGACCGACCGCCTGTCCGCTGTGCGACCAAGTGGGAGAAGACATTGACCACCTTCTTCTCGGGTGTGTCCTCTCTAGAGAGGTTTGGCACTACTTCCTGAGCAGGTGGGGTAGGGTGGACTAGGTCCCTGCCCACGACGATCGTCTTGTGGATTGGCTACCAGCCAAGGAAGGCTCCGAGAGGTAGAGATGAGAAGGACCTATGGACGGCGATCAACTTGATATGCTGGACCTTGTGGAGACATAGAAACGGCGTGGTCTTCGAAGGTCACAGGCCTTCAGCACAAACAGCCATTAGTATGGTGGAGACCGAGGTTGATCTCTGGCGGGCTGCGAGGATGTTTAGGGGTAGCCTAGAACCTGTAGACAGGTGGAGGATTGACGAGTGATCCTCTTTCTTTTTGTTGGTGGATTTGCGTTTTTTGGCGCATGTGTCTAAACGCGTTGTAAAGGCCGCTTGGCCTCTCCTTCTTAAAACCGATGCCGTCCGTTTAGACGTATCTTAAAAAAACACAAATGTGCTTATGTTTCTACAGAGTCGGGTGCTTTGAGAAGTTGAAGTCCAGATTTGAAGAGATCAAGCTGGAGCTAGTGCACACCTCACCCAGTAGAAAACAATGATTGTAGTACTAGTGGCTGGGTGGTGGCATAGGATGCTCCACCACTGCCTGTCTGATCGATTGTCATTCCTGCAGCCAAATGAAATGCAGTGTAATTTTATCTATGCTCGAAATTGAGTGCATATGAAAGCCTAGAGACGTGATTATATCATGTACTCCATGGAGTGTAATCATATTTAGACTCAATAAAATGATTTACACACATGAACGTTTTTATGAGCCTACGATGACTTGTACTACTATTCCATATGTATATACGTACACTATATGGTATACTCAAGTCGGACCCAGTGGCTTTAATGGCGTGGTCGGACCAGATCCGTCCTTGGTGCTGGTGATGCGTTTCTTTATGGCGTGACGCGCCCGCCTTTATTCCCGTGATGAGAAAGGCTCCAGCGTGCCACCTACCGATGATAAATAGTTTCCTTGTTCAAAAAATATACTACTAGTACGGTCAATAGTTTCCATAACGGTGAACGACGAAGACTAACGGATTCGTGGGATGACGGCGTGAATCACGCTCGACACGTCAAGACTCCTAGGAGAAAAATCTTATGAGACCGGGTCTATCAGCCCAGCAGGATAGACCCACCTGCCACCTCGATGGATGACACCTGCTCGCTACGATCTCAAAGCTAGCAGCCAAGTCTGTTATTCCAAGTCCCTAAGCTCCTTCAGGCCGTGGCCGGTCATGGCGGCAAACTCCAGGCCGAGGTGCAAGTGCCAATTTCGGGGCCATGCCTGTCAAAGAGTTCTTCGCTGCTTAGCTTCAGCGTGAAGCGAATACACAACACACGTATCCATGCATCTTCATAGTCTGGTCCGTCGTTGGTGATTGGTTTTAGTACGTAGTCCTTTGCTAGGGCTCCTCTGCTTCAACGTCCACCAGACCAGCACGGTGCGGTCAGTCCGCCCACTTCTACTGCCGCGACTGTTCGAGCTGCTACGTGCGCGCAAGCCGGTGCCTGTCGATCTTGTGCCCATGCTGCTCCGCCGTCATCGTGCAGGAACCAGCTACGGCGCCCGGTGCAGTGAGAGTGAGGAGACCAAGAAGCTTCAGTGGTGCCTGGGGCCTGTGTGTGACCACGCCGTGCGTGGAGTTTCTCGGCGGCGAGCAACAGGATGCGGACGTACGGCACGTACGTGCGGCCACGGTTTCTCCTGGCCGGCTCGGCTGCGGCGAGGAGGCACGCCGGCATGTGCCCTGCCGTATGGTGGGGAATACGTGTGGAACAAATACACTAGAAAGCTAGCACAACACACCGACGGCAGTGCTCGGCAGGGGCGCGACGGCGGCGCTCGAGTTGAGCACGAACGAGCTCGTGGGGCGCGACGCAGCGCTGGAGCCGATCGCAGACGAGGAGACGGGGTGGCCGACAGCGCCCGAAACAGGCCGACATAGATGTAACCATGAAGGAATACAGGGGCGCGGATGAGAGTGCGGCAATGGAGGCGTCGGGAACGAGCGGGCGGAGGGGATAACTGCTTTGAGATCGTGGCGGCCGGGAAGGTGTCATCCATCGAGGTGGGTCTATCTCGCTGGGGTGATAGACCCGGGTCTCATAAGATTTTTCTCCCAAGAGTAGAGGCCTCACCTGTCCAATGCATTCACGACACCTGGGCCGAACACGTATAAGGTAAGGGAGCTGAACGCGTCCCAACGTGACGGAAATTGCTGGTGGCCGTTTCGACCCTAGCTAGCGGCGGCTCTTGGCTATATTAAGATGGCGATGGCGATGGGTTCCATTGTTATCTTGCCTTTCCCCTCCTCCTACCTCGCAACTCCCATCCATGGAACACCATCCACCTTTGTTCTTCCTCGTAGGATTGAGGAGAGAGGAATCGATCCATCCATGGAACACCATCCACCTTGGAGCACACCTCGTGTCGAGGTGTGCCGCCGGGGCAGCCCGCTTTCCGCCGTGTACGTTGGATGATTTGAAGAAATCGCCGCAACCGGGTCGGCGTCGTCGCAGACGGCAAGATGCCATCGAAGAATTGAAACGGCGACGCCAACCCTATGATTACTTCAAAAGAGCTTAGGTAATTTGTTGTAATTTCTCCCACCGTTAGGGCAAAGCCATAGCCCCCTAATTTGCTAACATTTGCGTCTTGATTTGCAGCTCGAGCACACTTGTTTCTTCTTCCCATAAGGTTGAGAGATTGAGTAGAGGGAACCATGCTACACCATCCACCTCGTGTTGAGGTGTGTCGTCGGCGAAGGTTAAGAGGGGAATCATCTTTCCACCATCCTTGGACGCTTTGAAGAAATCGCAGCCGCAACAGAAGGCGGCGGCGATTTCTTCTGTGTCGCCGACGACGTGTCGAAGAATCGGCGAGGCTAGCCCTATGATTACTTGAGAAGAACTTCGGTAATTTTGTCTAATTTCTCCATGTAGAGCACCATTAGGTCAATTCAAATCCTCATGGTTTGCTAATCCTTTTTCCATATTGATTTACAGCTCCCAATTTGCGAAAAAACAAGTATTAGCAGGCCGCAGACATTGATCAAGCCAAATGAACAACCAAGGGTGCATCCTACCGAGATTCAGCCCAGCTAATGGATCGAGCTGCGTATCAAGCAGCTGGACCCGTAGCACGAGATTCAGCCCACCTAATGGATCGAGCTGGACCCGTAGCCCAAATCACTCGTCTACTCCAGACGAGTCATCAGGAGAGGAACTGGAACCTCGTGCTCGCTACTCCATTCCGCCGCCGCCGCCGCCGCCGCTCGCCCACCTCCAAGATCCGCGACCCGGTTCGTCCCCTCCTCTCCGGCGCTACCCCCTGCTCTGTCTCCCCGAACTAAACTAGTCTCGTCAGATCTGACCGTCCTCGTCTTGCTCTGTGCTTCGCAGATCGAGGCAGCGGCAAGTTCGAAGCAGAGGAAGGAAGCACCCATCCATGGCGCGTCGCGCAAGGCGCCTGAGGAAGAAGAAGCCGCAGACGCCCCGCCTCGTCGACCCCGGGTGAGCGACCTCCTCCCCCTTCCTCCCATCCTGTTTGTCCGCTCACGGCCACCCGTGCGTCGGTCCCTCCCTGATGGATCCGTCCCGTCGGCATCTGTCGGTGTAGCTAGCATGGTGGTGACGGCAGAATGGCCTGGAGCCCCTCGCTGGTGATTTGCCTCTGTCGTGAGCAGTGGCAGATCATAGTAGAAAATTCCATGTACGAGCTCTTTTCACACAAATAGTGTACACATACAGTTCGACTAGCAGTTTACATGCATGTTCCATCCATGTGTTGGCATGTTTTACACAAGGGAAAAACCGATATAGTGGAAAAAAATCAGAATCATGTCAGTTAGACACGATTCCCTGTTAGGCAGTGATAGCAAATTTGAAGCATGGTCAGAAATAGATGGATACAATAAAGATCACAGACCTTCTTGTGCAGCACAGCAAATACATTTAAATGATAATAATTGCCTGTCAATAGAAAACACTCACCAGGTTGTGAAGCAAATCAGGTTGCTCCTCAAACAAGTCAGGTTGATGTTTCCTCGTTGCAGGTTGTATATGTTTCCTCGTTGCAGGTTGTATATAATTTTTTTCTCATTTTTAGGGTATATGAGTTGTTCTATGGTCTTCTTATATTTCCAGCCATCTGCTTTCTTATATTCCCAGCAACCTGCTGCATGATTTCTTATGGTTTGAATCAGTTATTTGTTGTATCTCATGTTACTTTCTATGTCAAATTATTCCTCAGCCGAATATACACTTCTATGGCTTGCTCAAGTTCTTACGAAGCACTCAGCTTGTGCATGCAGACGTAAGGCGCTACCAACCTTGCAACCTTTTAGCAACAAACTCATTGCATTGTTCTAACACGGTATATCCTTTTATCAGGAGCTTTTTACCTGGCGGTTTATCCCTGAAGACTATCTCGGCCAGAGTCCTGAAATTATGTCAAAGAATAAAGGCATTCGTGTGATGTTTAGGAAGATGGCACATCTTCGTCGCCGGTAATTTTTTCTTTTATATGGATATGGATATCAATTATGGTCTTATTTCAATTGGTGATACTTCTTTGTTCGTATAAGTACCTGGGCTAAATTACAGTCAAAATAGCATCTTTGTTTTACTTTTAAATGCAATAAGGTAGATGACTAAACTGCAAGGTTTTGTTTACCTAGGGTCTGAACACATGGATTTGTTTGTGAATTGGAATACTAAGTGGAAGAGGATGAGATTCTCTTCTGCCCTTTCTCTGTCTCACTCAGCTTGTTCACTAGCATAATTACCTTCTGTACACACCTATCAACGCCAATGCCACGCTGCGTGGCAAAGCGCATTTTGTTCTAGTACTGATTCTAGAGTACGCAAATTTGCAATTCTCATCTGAGTCAAGGTTCGATCCCCTTGCTGATTTTGTCCAGCCGTATGTCTGTACCCAAATCGTCATGTTAATCATGTCTTCTGTTTTACCAGTACTATAGACTTAGAATGGCTTAGTTAATCACCGGATTAACTTCATAGTACTGATTTCTATCTGTCACTTGTTCCACTGTTTCAGCTTCTTATTCTTGCTCCTTGTTGAGGATGAGCATGGTGATCACTGGGCACAGGCATCTTATATCCTAGACAAGCTTGAGCTATTCTTCAGGGAGGTCTATCTCCAAAATAACATCGCAGAGGCTGGTGGAAGGTACATTCCATTTCCACCGGTCTTCATGCGTGATATCAACCTGCGTATGAACTAAAGTGGGAATCCCTTGTTGATGCCTTGAAGATTACACATGGTGGACTGTTTGATGAAGTTGGGTTTTAGTGATGGGCACTTGTTGAATACTTGTTGCTTACTTGTCAGCTATCTGAGACTCTGTCTGTGGTTTACGTGATGTATTCTCTGTTACTTCTTTACGCTGTCAAATCGATATTCATGGTGGATTTGGCTGGATTTTTTTTCTGTGTGATGATATGTTGTTGGTGTAATTTTATATATGCGGCAGTGTTGAAATGCAGCTACTTGTTGGGTGACAGTTAGCTTTGTGCATTTCTGAATCTAAGCAAATTGAACATAAGAATGACCCACAGATTACGCTGCAACGGACGTGTTCCGTTGCCACACTGACCTGTACACGTGGATTGCGGCAGAGGGGAGAAGCGCCCAGTCGATCGAGGGCTACCTGTCGCTGAGCTGCCGTCCAATTAGTAGCGAGCAGCAAGGCAATGAGCAGCAGATTGGCGGATACAACTAGCAATGTAGCAAGCCGGACAGCGACGGCGCTTATCACTGCTTCGCCACCTTGTCTTCCCCTTGTCGTCTCTCCCGTCGCTGCTCCCGAGCGGCGTGGAGACGGACAAGGCGAGCCTGCTCGTTGGCGACGCGGTCCGTGACGCTGTTCTTCACCGCCTCATTCTTCGACTCCTCAATGGCGGCGTCCAGTGCCGTTTTGTACTTCAGGCGCCCGGTATCTTCCTCTCCTCATGCTTACTTTCTCTCCTTTTCATGAGTAGAGGAAGATTGTTCTACAGGCTCGTAGATGCCAACTCTCGCCTTGTGGTACCTGGGCCACACGACAATTTCTTTGGTTGTCATCCTTGTTGCAACTGCTACCTTTTGGTGGATTCTGTCGGATTATACGTCGTTTGTTTTAGTTCGATTAACTTTTATCGTGTGCAACTCACTGTCCCAATCTCTGTTTCGAGCATATATGAAAAAGCTTTGTGTTTTGTTTCAGATCCGGTACATCGGTAGATATATTAGTTATGATATATTTCTCTTTTGGCACATACTTTTCATTTTCATATTGCAATGCCGATTGGATGAATGATTTAGAAAAAAAAGTGTTGAGGGTTCATGGTTTATCCATTACGGTTTGACATCTACTCCATCCGTTCACAAAAGGATGTCTCAATTTTGTCCCAGCTTAGGCCAAAGTTGAGACATCCTTTTGTGAACGGAGGTAGTACAATCTTAATCTTAGAACCATACTGTCACATGTACAGCGAAGAGCGCATATGCTGCTAGGTTTTAGTAATGGGTAATAATCTTTTTCATGTACAATCTTAATCTTAAAAACATATTCATGTGATTGAATTATGATGTTGACTAACAAACTCTATCCCATTACACTTTAAGAAAGTGGAATCTTAATATTTTTGGAATACCATGTGACTATGTTTTATACACGTGGATTTAAGTTAAGGAAATAAATTAAGAGCCCGTGGCGACAAACGGACATTCAACTAGTTCTATATAATAGAAATCAAGGAGATCTGCGTATTTTACTCGCACACTGAAGTAGTAGTGACCAGCTAGTCGTTGATCCATTAAGAAAACTCCAGTTAACAAATCTTTCTCTCCCCATCCCCATTCTCCTGCACGCCTCCTACCTTGTATCACCACCGTGGCCCCGATCCATGGCTGTCGCTCTCCACCAGTCATTGTGAGGGTAGTCCTCCTCGGCGAGAGCGAGCTGGACCATGAAATCGCAAAGCCCTTCTCGAGCTGCTGTAGCGCGAGGGCTAGCAGATGGCAGGAAGAGGAGGCGCGCGTGGGCCTGCTCGATCTCCTGCGTGATTGCGATGCTCCCGCCGTTCAGGACACGTGAAGCTATGGCACCTGATGCGACCACACAAAGCTAAAATGTTGCTGCTACACGTACCCAGATGTGTTAAGTTTTGCTTGCTTTATCCAAATTAGTTGTTGTGCTGCTATGAATTTGGAGGTCGGCAGATGGGAGAGAGAAGCTATGGAGGGAGAATGTGGTGGCCGATCCCCTCCGATCCATGGTTAGTGAGTGATGATGTCGATGCAGGCCCATCAGATATTGGAGGTATGAGGCCAGAATTGTGGTTGTGGTATTGAGGCAACAAACTTTCCTTTACGTGAACCATCTAATCCTTTTGTCTCAGTTTTCAACTGCAGATTGTTGTTTTCTGATAGTTGGATTGCTCTTGCAACAGTTCCACAGTTCACATGCCCTGATGCCTACTAACCACCCAGATTAGATATACTTGCTAGAACAATCTTCTGTTGTGAGAAAGCTTGTTCTATCCAGGTTATTGACAATACCTCTGAAAAACTGGATGGCTACATTGCGTTAGCTAATTGATTAATTTCATATTTGAAGATTCACTCTGAGAAACTTATGCCTATCTCTTCCGGTCAATCGATCAGGTGAATTCCTCATACATAAGTTTAGAAGCAAATATTTGAAGATTCACTCGTTATCTATTTGAATACAGTGGTAAGTCGTGTATACTATATATTACCTCATAGTGGTACTGCACCTTAATGCATCTGCTTTGTTGCATGATTTGATCTTCCCAGGAGAGGAATATGTGTGGAACCCTCATCAATTGGGTTCTAGATGATATATTATGTTGGAGGGAAGATACTACAGTTGTGCCGCAAGGTATGTGGTATGTACTGCTTGTGTATCATTAGTATTTCGGTCTAGCTAAACAACAACCGTCTGATGCCTCCCTGAATTAATCATATTACATCCCATATATGGTATCTGGTGGTTTGATTCTTCCTTCATGATGAAGGTTACCTTTCTCCTGGAAAAAATCACCTAGGGGTTGGTGTTCATTATGAAATACCACAATCGCTGATTCGAAATAATCGTTTTTGGACTTAAAAAAAGAAGAAGAAAACCTGTCTCATATTTTTTCCACCTAAAAAAGGTGCTAAGACTACAGTCCTAATATGCTGGTTTAGTTTCATATACCAGTGGTAATTATTTGATTGATTTTCTGATGAATTGGATTTGAAACTTCTGAATGGTTTCTCTTTCCTTCCTTCAAGCAAGCTTGCTTTGCGACCGGAAAACATTAAGCTTTCCTCAGATGATACTTAGATAATATTCAGGTGATAAGAAGTACCTTCATGTCTTGTAGCTAGCATTAATTATGTTTTGTTCACGTGTTCTGGTTTTACTGGGTTAGCCACAATATCATGGTTAGCTTTGTATGTAAAGCATGTGTTGAGTGATCACTAGAGCATTGCCATGAAAATTATGCACATTAACTTTTTTTGAAAGATTTTTTGTCCTTAAGAGTTAAGATAGTATTGTCAGTTGCGCCTTTTTATTAGCTAGCACCAACTGAGAATGCCAATTACACCCAACAGTTTTCGTGAGCATTCTACTTGTGTGCGATATAATTTGTCCATGCACACATGTTGATGTAGACCCCACTTGCCTTGGTTTTGCAAGTATATAGACCCGTATTTTTCTTGATGAAGATTTGATGTGGAAAAAACAGAAAGGGCTGCCTTTTGCTATTCATGGACTAGACTCTTGATTTTTTTCCCGGTTCACTGCGGCCTTAAACAACAAGCCATCATGTATCCAAAATTATTATAAATATATATGAAATTAAAGAATTTTGCAAGACGAATCCAACGGTGTCATATATACATTCTCATTCAATAAATTTTGTTATAAATTGTTGGTCAAAATTTGAGCGTAAAAGACCGCCTTAAAAATAGCGCGCCTCGTATTTTGGCATGGAGGGAGTATTGATTTATTTAATTAATAAATATTATTAAAAATATTATAATAAAATTGGAGCCCACCATGGGACTACCAAGATGGGCCCTAGGGTCCCACCAAGGTAGCCGCACCACCAAGTGGTGGTGGTGGGCCGAGGCGCCGAAGGGGGGAGGCTCCCCCTGGACGAAACCCTAATGAGCTCCTAGCCCATGAGGGGAGGCGACGGCGGCGGCAGTCGGCCTAGGGCTGGCCCGGCCGGCGACCCCCTAGGTCAGTGCGACATGAGTGGGCCCCACCCACCTAGGTCGGTTCATCATAGGGCGGGCCCCACCTGGCGGCGGCGGTTGAGGAGGGGAGTTGGAGTCCAACTCCAACTTTTATAGAAAACGGTGGAGTCCAACTCCAACTCCACCTTCCAAGCCGAATTGGGCAAGGGGGCTTTCCCCTTGTCCAAGCATAGTTGGACTAGGGGAAAGCTTTCCCCTTTCCCAAGTCCCCCAACTCCTTTGCCATCTATATATATAAACTCCACCCCCTCCTATTTTGAGGAAACACAAGTTGACGCAAGTTCTCTCAAGTTTAGATCCCTTCTAGTTGGATTAGAGGAACCTCTAATTAGAGGCAACCTATCCGATCAGACTAGATCTAATTTCTCTCATTCTCATGTGTTGAGATCTCCACCTTCATACAGTAGTGTTTCAAGTTTGGACGACGTACGCGTGCAAGCTCTCGGAGGGGTGATCAGTTGATCTTGACAGTTGACCCTCACGTTGTTGAATCAAGGTAACAAGCAGTGGCGGAGGACTCGATAGGGCGAGGTCGGGCGCTCGCCCTACCTCGGCTCATGACGAAAACTAGTATACCGTCGCTACGTGCGACGCTGCGTCCTATCGCTCAATTCGGTAGAATAAACCTTCTACTTGTTGGGCCGTGTAAGCCCTAAGCTGGGCCGGTGGACTGCCTCCACGACTCCACTTCACCGTCGCCTGGTTTTTGCGAATCTTGATCGATCAAGCTCAACCCTTGCACAACGCACACGGTGACGCGGACGCATGTCGCGCATGGCGGTCTGCAGCAGTTGGCAGCAGTCTGGACTATATTTTGTACTGATTGTCAGTGGCAGTAGCTCTAAACCAATACGGTGAAAATGAAAACATATGTTACATCAAGAGCAAGAGCAATAAGTGGAAAGAGAGGGGATAAATATTAGGGTTGCCGAACAAGTAGAAGTCACTGGAGATTCAGTCGAAACCGTTGTGGGCGTGTTAAAGTTTCACGAGGTTAAGGTATAAATAATTTTTTGCATCAATTTTTTTGCGCAACACAGTATAATGCAGACGCTCACATACACGGGTTTACGCTCACCCCTATGAATGCACACACGTACACCCTACCCCTATGAGCACTTCCAAAAGACCGAGCCGGCGGTTGGGGTGTTGAGATTGACAAAGTCACCACGGGCGCCTCGCTGTCGACTGGAACGTCGCTTCCCACTGAAGAATATTCCACCTAATTGAGAAACACCAGCGTCAAATCTGGGGTTTGAACTCTGCTGGGGTTGGGGTACAACCATCCTCCTAACCATCTTGCAAATTATTTTGTGCTATAGTTGGCCCGACCTCAAATTTTTTCTGTCCTCCGCCACTGGTGACAAGGCAAGGACGAGAGGGCGCGACATTCATCGATTACGTTATCAACACTATTTCGGCAACTACGGTGTTGGTAACGTATAGTATCTAGATCTTTGGATCTTTGTATTGGCATGTATCTTCATAGCAGATCTTAGCAGTTGTTGCGTAGTTATACGGAAAATTTTAATCTACCGTACACGCAACCCAATTGCCGTCGTCGCCGCATCTCGCTGCGCTGTCAAACCTCAAAGCACCACCACAAGCTATTTTGGAGTGAAACAATGTACGGGAGCGAAACCTCTTTGACTATACGTTTTGTAAACGTAAACCTTATGAGAAGATGCATCACATCACACATTATTTGTCTAACACAAGAGTGGCTAATATATGCACACGATTTGTACACGAAGATCGTGTGCGGTAACATATCACCTATGCACCCGCTTATATTACTGTAGCAGTGTGTGAAAGTTTATACTAAACCGTGTGCGATTGCTTGGCCTTGAAACGCCACTTGAAGCCTCGTACATTGTTTAGTTGCGAAGGGTTAACGATACGGGATAACACACATTGATGATGGTTCCCTTGTGCGATTGAGTGGTTTTTAAGTGCCTGATTTGTACTATTGATAGTTGGTGCCTGGTGTGTTGGTCATTTGGGGTTTTAGCACAACGACTTACCGTTTTTATGCTACAACAAGCTCTATCACGACTAGTTTTCTCGGCTTTGGTGATGGAGGGGCGAGATTAGCGGCGTGCATTCGGCTTGTTTTAGTGCTTGTAGTCATATATAGGTGAAAAGGAAGAAAAAAGGCAAATCTAGCTAGAAATATGGCATGGTGCAACGCGAAAAGGAAAGAGCATGGGTTGCATGCAACATCAAGGCGCGCGTTTGCCTGATTGTTTTCTTTTTTTGAGTGGGTTTGCCTGATTGGTTTTTCCAAGAATAAGAACACCCCGGGCCAACCGGTTCTTTTGTTTAGTTCGGCTTGGTTACGGCCGCCGGAAAAGGTCAGAGATATTTCCGGCATGTATCCAGCGTACAGGAAGAAGTCGTTTCGACTCCGGACTCCGGATGCCGATCGAGAGAAAGGAGGAACAACAGGGTTTTTCTGATCTTTATATATATACATATATATCGAGAAGACGCTGATCCAACATCGAAATCGAGCCTCGCCCAAAAACCGGCACCGAAATATCTCGTCTATTTGATGGCGGGCAAGGAAGAGGCGAAGGGTTCGATGGAAGAGGCGGTGCTGCCAGACGACGCATCCGTCCTCGTCCAGCACGCCCCAGCCGCAGCAGCACCAAAGCTGACCGATAATTCGGAGAAGGATGCGGTGGCCGGCGACGAGATGTGCCCCAGCACAAAGAAGAAGGCAGTGGGCGGGTCCAGCGACAAGGAGGAGGGATCGTTCGATTCGCTCGGATCACAGAGCAGAGCAGGAGCGATCCTCCTCAAGCAGGCCCCAGGTGGAGCAGGACCAAAGCTGACGCGTCGGCTGACGAAAGGCGAGATCATGAGCATCATCGCCCTCAAGCCGGAGCCCTTCCCAAGCGCCGACTACCTAGACGAGCTCGCAGAGTTCTACCCGCCCGAGTATATCGCGGAGAAGAAGCGGCAGCACGAGGAAGACGCGGCCTATTTCGGGGACAGGGACGACAAGTGCGAGGCCTTCAGGCAGAAGGTGATCAAGGGTCTGAATGAGAAGGGCTGCTACGAGGTCGATGTGGAGTTCATCGCCGCCGCCAGGGAAAAGGCCAAGCTGTATGCCAAGCTGCATGGCAGGAAACCATTTGCGTTTCTTGACCCAGAGGAACTCCGTCGCCGTACGGCTACCCCTGAGCAAATGCAAAAATGGATACAAGAAGGTGCTATTGTCCCGTATCTTCCTGATGAAGAAGATGCCCGTCTGATTAGTTATGGTGATTCAGATGTGAGCGATGATGAAGAGGATTCCGATGCGAGCGATGAAGAGGAAGACGTCGGAGCTCAAGTAGCCGATGCTCACGAAGGTCCGGCCAACTGAGGATTTGGTCCATCTCTATCTAGCTTATCGAGCTATATATAGCAGACTAGTAGAATTTGGCGTGGCGTCACGCCACGCCCTCGGTGATTTTTTTTTTACATTTTTTTTTTGCTTGTAAAAATGTAGGCCAAATTGAATGTTGAAATATTTTTTTATTTTGGTGTGAATGGGTAGCATTTTGTTGTGAGCATCTTTTAAATATTTTGTGGAATACTGAAATAGTCAGTGGTTCGAAATGTTCGAATTTATGCAGGTTTTTGTTTGCATTTTTGCATATTTAATTAAGCCCCGCAATCAGTGGAAATACAATTTGTAAGTTTTTTTTAATCCAACTCCATTTAATTAGAGGGAATGTATTTAGGTTGTCTGTAAATAGTTGGCAAGTTGAAATGTCTAAAAATATTACTATTTTGTTGTAAGTAGCTTTCATTTAAAAATGGTAGGTTTTTATTCCGGTATAAATAATTAGCATATTTTTTGTCCTTGAGCATTGTTGATATAGTTTAGAGTATGCTGAAGAACGTTTTTTGTTGTATTTTTCCATAAGTACCTAATTTAACTCCATAAGTAGTGAAAATGGGTTGTGTGAACATTTATTACGTTCATTTCAATATAATTTGGAAAATGCATTCATTTTGTCTGTAAAGTTGCACCAATTTGAGTTTTGTTTATTAAATTCAATTATATATAGTTGGAGAAAATGCATTTATTTCGTCTATAAAATTTCACCAAAGTGTTTTTTTTTTGTTCTGTAATTATTCTTAAGTTGGCCAATCATGTATGGAATGCAATAGTTCCACAAATTGTTATACATTTGTTGCAATATTCCGAATTTCAGGTCGGAAGTTATAAATTTAAAAAAAATTATATCTTCCTGCAATGAATAAAATTAAAGTTGATTAATCATGTATGAAATGCAGTAGGCATATTTTTTTGTGGCAATGCAAATTGTCATATTTTTTGTTGCAACATTCTGAATTTCGAGTGAAAAGCTAGAAATTTTAAATTGGTTTGAGTGTGATATGCGTTAGGCATTTTTTTTGTCCCAATGCAAATTGTCATATTTTTTGTTGCAACATTCTGAATTTCGAATGAGAAGATATAAATTTTAAATTGTTCCGAATTGATATGGAACTTTGTTTGGAAAGTTGCAAAAATTTCTGTAAAAAAAAAAACAAAAAAAAATAGGAAGGAAAAAAAAATCAGGCAGAAACGGCCGCACAGCGGCGGCCTAGCCCACCAAGCGGCCCATCTGGCAGCCCAGGCCCACGGTGACGTCACGTTGACGTCACCGCTGGCCGGAGTCGCCGCGGCGGCGTCGAGGTCGCCGCCGGCGCGTGACGGCGTTCCAGGACGGGCGGGTCGGCGCCAAGGATGGGGCTCGTTGCGGCGCACCCGCGCGTGGCGGCGCCGCCACCGGTTGGTCGCCGGAGCGTCCCCGGCGACGTGCGGACACGGCGGCGGCCGGCGGACGCGACATCGGCGATTCCGCGACGCGCGCGGCGCCCCGGCATGCAGCTCGCGGCGAGGATGGAGAAGCGAGAACGGCGGATCTGACCGTGGGCTTCGATCTGAGCGGCGTGGAGTATCGCGGCGGGGCGAGGCGCCGGTGCCGGCGGCGACGGCGGGTGCGGCGCAGGGAGAGAGAAGAGAGAGGGGGGCTCTGCGTTTTTTTGCGTCGGGGTCCCTGGGTTTCTGAACAATTACGTCCAGGTCCCTCGCTGCGTAAAATCGGAGGGTCGCGCTGCGATTTCGTGGCGCGCTTGTCGCTTTTTGCAAATTACGCCGCGGCGTGAGGCTGGCATGCGGGGCCCACCCCGGTACTGTAGCTACTGCTCATTTCTCTGCAGTAGCTACAGTACCTCGGGGGCCTGCGAGGCCGCGGATTTGTTCGTGTTTAATATAGTTAGTAACGCTCAACCTTGTGTAGACCGACGTCGGCTCGGTCGATCCGTATGAAGAAGACGAAGCCTTGCCCGATCGGCTTCGGCCCAGTTTGCGATCTACGCCTTCCGGTCCAGTCCACAGCCAAACTGGGCCAGGCGCCACTCGATTTTCGTTTCCACTTTGTTTTTTATCCTTTAGGTAAGATAAAATATCACATGTTCATCTTGGCATAACCCAGCATTCGGATTTCTTACTGGATCATTTTCCACGTTTCACCATACTGGATTTTGAGATTTTCTACCACTCAAAAGTGCAAAAAGTATATCAATGTCATTTAAGTGGATGCAGCGTCTCGTAACTCCACCTACTTGCTTATTCCCCATATATTTTTTCACATTAAACCCAACATCGTACCAACTTTCAGAACAAGTTGAATGTCATCTTGAGGATACTAATTAACCTCTCGTCCATGCTCGCAGACAGCAAGTGTACCTTCGCTCATCGGGCGAGGAACTGGGGCAGAACAAACTTGTTTTCTGGGGCGAGATAACCCTCATTACACTTTCCACGTGAGCGTGGCATCAAACACTTTCATTCAGCTCTGCACGTCCGTCATGAGGCTGTCCTAGCGCATGTTTTTCTCTAGACTTTCTCGGACCAGCACAATACCTACGGTGGCGCTGGCAGCGAGCTCGACGTTCATGCCGTCATGACACCTTCATGTAGGTCCCTGGCTCCATGCATGCTCTGTGCCAAAAACTCTTTGATGCATGCGACGTGGAAGGTGAGGTTGAAGTCTGGATCAAGCCGCGTGAGGCCTGCCGGACTACGGCGAGATCGTAGATGGTGTCGATCGGTATAGAGTAGCGTCGGACAAGAATCCTATATCTGCAGCGAGGACTAACAAGAAGGGTGGATCGCCTCAGAATCCAATTTTCCAGGTAGACAAGGAACGATCGAGTGGATAGTAGATCACCTACCTGTGTATATATACCCGCTATCGCCCTTAGCTAGCTAAGAGTGATTAACTAGCTAGTATGCATGCACGGAGTACCAAGTTTCGTTCTAGAAATAGAACATAGATCGCTCGTTGATAGCTAGCTTTAAACATATCAGGCGATTCACTCGCTGTTGCATGGTCCGTTCCCGAAGAAAAAAGATGCTCTTGAGCTCCAAAATGTTGTCGACGGGATATCAGCTACTACGTACTGCAGCTACCAATCAAATCGAGATACTCCCTCCTATCCGAAATAAGATTCGCCAGACATGCATGCATTTGTACTAGCTAGTGTGTATTCCTACGACTCTTATAACGGATCGGAGGAAGTAGATGATTCTGCCATGCATTTTCACTTATACGTGTATTGCAAAGGAACAAGCTAATAAATCCTAAAAAAAACGGAACTAGTTATTACGCGGCTTGAAAATCGAGAGAGTACGCGGGATTACAACATATTACCTACGGTTCTGCTGCCAGCGTAGCGTGGCTTGGGTCGAAACAACAACTCACCCGCGTAGTTTTGACCGATTGGATATTTGTTCGCGGCTAGCATGAAAATATTAGAGGCGAACTAAGCAAATTTTGGTCCAAAGGTTGTATATATTTTTTGATATCCAGAAAATGGAGGCTATCGGGTTAAACATTAAAAAAAAACCAAGTGAGGCTAGCTAATCAATACTGAATTGAGTGGGTATGTATGCAACCCACGTGATATGCATTCAATTGCAACCGTAGTAGCTGGAACGCATATGGAGTGTCGTTGTAGCATCACGTAGGCCCATTATAATTTGCACGATCATGGCCCAAGCAGCAAACACATCCGGAAGCTAGGTTGGAGAGAGTAGTTGCAAAGTTTTAGTCCCACCTTGCTAAGCTAGAGAGATGCACACCACCTTATAAGGGGAGTCTCATGTACACTTGTAAAGAGAAGACAAAAGAGAGCTTTGCTAAGTGCACACCACACCCGCGCTGCTCGCTCGCATTTCGCATCTACTTTACGCGCGACCACGGCATATTAAAACTCTGGAAGAGGGATTGGTCCACCTTCAAACTGACACACCCAATGTCTCATTTTCGTTCACTGGGACGATATGCTGGATTAGTTTCTTGTCCTCAAATAATTTGTCATCAAGTAACACAATCTCATCGCCATAGGTAGTGCTGGAGGCAGTGAACTTCACATGACGAGGCTGGTGAACCTTTGCATAGATTTGTATTACAGTCTCAACACCGTCCGCGAGGACCATGAATTCCATGTCCAAATTGCAAACATCACCGATAATCTGTCGCTCGCATTTCGCATCTACTTTACGCGCGACCACGGCATATTAAAACTCTGGAAGAGGGATTGGTCCACCTTCAAACAGACACACCCAATGTCTCATTTTCGTTCACTGGGACGATATGCTGGATTAGTTTCTTGTCCTCAAATAATTTGTCATCAAGTAACACAATCTCATCGCCATAGGTAGTGCTGGAGGCAGTGAACTTCACATGACGAGGCTGGTGAACCTTTGCATAGATTTGTATTACAGTCTCAACACCGTCCGCGAGGACCATGAATTCCATGTCCAAATTGCAAACATCACCGATAATCTGTACATATCGCGCATCATTGAAAATTCCTCGTATCTCAATCTCGGCGTAAGCAGAGAGCAGCTGCTTGTCAGCTGATCGATCATCCCCTTCCATTTTTATCCAAAGTTCAACTTCAAATAATGCATGTTCACGTACATACATTCCTCGACAGGGGCTTATCGAGTGGGAAATAAATTTGTAGCTCTTAACAGGAAACTGTGTTCTCGGCACTGTAACTAAAAATGTGCGCAAAAATGTGCGCGCAGGCAGGACAAAGCAATGGAGGATATGATGTGTTCAGCAGTGCAAGCTTCCAATGTTCTTTAGTGAAAAAGGATATGATGTGTTCAGCAGTACGAGCTTCGAATGTTCTTTCGTGAAAAAATACAAAGCTATAGGAACATCACTAATTTACGGTGCAAATAAAAAAATACTGGATAAATGGGTGTGGCAACATTATCGATAGCATCAATTGTCTGGTCAGGCAGTAAGTAAACGCGTTTCTGATTTCAAGTTTTACTTGGCCATTCATTCATATAACAGCCTGCTGCCAGCTACTATTAGGAGTAATGCTTACCCTTCAAGGTACCCTTCCTTTCTTTGCGAGGCGATCAACCAACGCTTGGACTTCGGCGTCGGTAAGTTCATGCTCACCCAAGCTGAGTGAAGGGAAAATATAATGTCAAACAGCAACAAACAGCTATCGACAGATTCTTATGAAAGTATAACATGTACATGCCAAGTATAACAAACAGCCATACATAATTTACATAATTTAAGCTCAGTTATTTCATTTTGTAGTATGACAGCCTCACTCTGTTTAATAATTATAGTACAGTTGTGGTGATAAATAATTATAATTACACTAAAAATTTAGAAATTTCCTAACGTTTTTATCATACTATGGTGCTCAATAGTACATATAGTATGGTTAGCCATATAACAATGTTATGAAATATGATTATTATGTTCTTTGTTATATAGTTGCAATGTATGTCATGAAAAAGGTCTAAGGTATTAGAAATTCGAAGCGTACTATCTAATAAAAGTTACACCAGGTTTTCTCGTTTCTAAAGACTTGCGCCTTAAGAAGATACTAAAATAAGGTCACGTTAAATGAGTAAAGGAAGAAAATCACATGGCTTTTAAATTATTCTTTAAAAAATCAATGAAATTGTACTTTATATATACTTTTTGGTCATCCATTCTTGTCTATTCTAATATTCCTACATATATTTGTAGAGATTTGAAAACATATATGCAGACTAACAAAATATTTTAGTAGTTATTTTTGGTTGGGTGATTAGGTAAGCAAACTTACTGAGTCTTCTAGACATATACTCCCACTGTTCCTAAATATAAGATGTTTTAGATTTTTTTTTCAGATTCACATGTAGACACATTTTAGTGCGTAGTTTCACTCATTTAAGACCGCATCTAGTCAAACATGTGGAACACCCAAAACATCTTATATTTAGCAACGAATGGAGTACAATGGATTATTTAATTAATAATATGAAAGAATTGTACTAAGAAACATCAGAGGTAGCTACGTGGTGGTCGATCCCGGAGGAAGTCCTCACTTTCAGTTTCGAGCAATATTGTAGGCTAATATTGCCATAAGTGTGGACCAATCCCCTGAAGATCCATTTTACCATCTCTTTCATATATCATGCGAGTAGATGGTGCAAATCGTGTGACCACTCTACTTTCACGTATTGTTTCCTCTCGAACAATGGCAAAAAAAAGATAGTGACAACTGCATGAAATGAGTAGTTCGATATCAATCGCATGAGGAACAATAGAAGTCCATGATGTTCAACACTTCAACTTATAAATACTCAAATTTAAACCTTTATTGAAGACATGTAAATTCACCACTACTAGGAAACCCTTATATGAGCAACAATACCAATGGCGCACATTCGAAACATGACATAACAGGAGTGCAATTAACACAGATAGATAAATCGGTATAGGTAGAATAAGGTGCAAACATCTACTACATCAAGATAGATAAAAAAATGAAGGAGGATAATAAAGATAGATAATGATGGAACAAATGCTCAGTTGGACTGAACAGGAGGACCCTCGTGTCCTTGGGCTTCAAGGTTTTCTTGTTCACCATCAGTCGCATCAGAATCCTCCTCCTCACTCACATCAGAATAATCATCGTCTCCGTAGCTGATCAGAAGTTCCTCTTCCTCATCGGCAACATACCTACCGTAACACCCTTCGCGTCGCCACCGTTGCTCTTGCTCAGGGGTGGCACCATGGTGACGGCACTCATCCGGGGTAAGAAAACCAAATGGTTTCCTGACATGCTGCTTGAGCGTGTTGCCGCTTCCGCTCCGCGATCGACTCCGGCGGATCGAACTCTGCGAGCTCGTCCAGGTAGTCGGCGCTGGGGAAGGGCTCCGGCTTGAGAGCAATGATGCTCCTGATCTCGCCTTTCGTCAGCCGACGCGTCAGCTTTGGTCCTGCTACTCCTCCTTGGGCCTGTTTGAGGCGGATCGCATCCTGCAACATCTTCTCAATAGCTGCTGCCCTGCTTTGTGATCCTGATCCCTCCGGTGGCCCATCTCCCTCCTTGTTGCTGGACCCGGCCACTGCCTTGTTATCAGTGCTGGGACACTGCATCTCGTCGCCGGCCACCGCATCCTTGTCCGACTTGGCGGCCTCCAACGAACCCTTCTCCTCCTTACCTGCCATCAAGTCGACGTGCGATTTCCGTGGTTCGATTTCAGCGTGCTGCAGGTTTTGAGGAGCCTCGATTTTGGTGTTGGAGCGATGTCTTCTCGATCTATCGGTATATATATACTAGATTCGAACGGCGCGGCTCGCCGCGCAGCGCTTTTTGCTTCTTTGAATTTCTTGCCCGTGGTTACGATCATTTATACAGATCACTTAAATGACATTTATATCCATATGAATTTGATCACAATTATTATATAGAGATTTGAAAGCGTATTCTTCGGATCATATGAAATGAGTAATTAGAACATCATACAATCAAGTTTGAATGTATTCAGCTGAGCAATATGTCTCGTAGGCCAGAAAGTTTGAATGTATTCAGCTGAACAACATGTCTCGTAGGCCAGTTTTCTCCAATTTGAGCCCGGAGAGAAATATATCTGGAACTGGGGCATGTGCAGTGGTCTAAAAGTATTTAGGGAGCTGAACAGAGAGCTATCGTTATTCAGAAAAAACATATTTGAGAGGAAACTACAGCAGGGAATGCAGGGTTGTGGGAGAGCTATAGGTGATTATTATTCCTTGCTCGGAGTTTGTTGATGTTGATGATATCTTCGTTAATGTACAATGAACAGGCAGCCCCGCCGGATATCGCCTTCATAATAAGAATATAAAAGTATAGATTTAGATGATGAAAAGAAAAGAAAGACTACTTAAAGTATATGCAAATGAGTGTATAAAAACAAAGCACCATCATATTGTTGAAAAGTGGTTACAATGAAAATAGCAAGAGATCATTCAGTTTAGCATTTGTTCAAAACGAATTTCTCATAGCATTGTATCTCGCATGCAACTCGTAGACATATATCACAACCACACCAACTAAACAATCCAATTAGCATGTGCAAATAAAGGTGTACCTGATTGCTGCTGTGGATGTGGCAGCCAGCGGGGCTATAGGTCTCCCATTTTGTCGATCCTGGCACACTCCGCAGCCCTGGCATTGAGCAAGGACTCCATACCGTCCAGTAGTGCATGAACTACCAATTAAGGTATGTAGACAGTAACCAGCAAAGAGAAGCGGAAGAAAACCTATAAACATGAGTAGTTCAAGAGTACTTTTCTCTAAACAAAGAGGTAGGATCCCTAGCTTGCACTATGATTTAGATAAGAAAAAGTTCTAACCATTATATGTGGAACATCAAGATTTGACCCAATCTTCTATAGAACTGCATCTTCTTCTTCCATAGCACGCCTGGACCCAAGAAAAAATAGAGATGAATGAAAATCTTGCCGCGTATACATCTTGGTAAACAAATTATATTTAAATTCAGAGATGACTATTTATACACATAGAGAACAAAAACACATGTTACAAAGATGGAACTCACCGGAAAGAATCAATGCTGAAACTGCACATTCTTATTTCCAGCAATTTAATTTGATCGGACGCATCATGTATCCATACCAATGTTCAGATGATAAAGAATCTTCTGCGTACAGAAAAATGAACAACTTAATACTTGCAAGCAAATGATAAATCTAAAAGGTGTTCGTGAGTGAACTTTGAGAGAGGGAGAGAGAGACAGGGAGGCAAAGGTGAGAACTTGAGATGATTTGTAAGCATTTATTTACCCCATAGGACAGATTTGATCTCAAGACTGTTGCAATTATCATATAATCAAGTAACCAGAATGCAAGCAAAAACACAAAGGGTAACCGAAATACATATTACATGCGAGCTAAAAAACTGAAATATATATCCAACCAATTTGTTAAATAGCAAGCACTAAACTACTTGATTATACCTCCACGTACTCAAGTATTGTAGCATAATCAGCTTTTGTTTCTGGTCTACAACATTTAAACGCATATTATACCTCCACATACTCATGTATTGCCATATTTTAGGTCCAGCGTGTTACAATAAATTACCCATAACAATATACCAAGACAGGTAAGGTAACAACACGAACTTGGAAAGTAGAATATAAAATATAAACATTTAACTCCATACATTACATTAATAGAGATGATAGATCTTCCAAGTATCATACAAAGGTCATAGCTCACCTACATGATTATTTACCCGTGAAGTTATCCACATAACATAATCACACTTGAAATTAGCTGCATGCTTGCAATCTATCCATACTAAACTAATTGTTCACTCAGATTAATCTGCTGGTGTCGGTTACAAAATTAACACATATAGGCTGAATCCAGGTAGATTAGAATAGTGCACAAACTGGAAGAAAATGAATCCACATTAATCAGAACAAAGAAAAATATAAATCTCAGACAAAAATACAGTAATAATACATGATTGATCTTTTTTCCCAAGATCTTTGGAAGAAGGATGCACATATTTAACATTGGAAGGTAGATTAGAGATGGACTACATCCAGTCAATAGAAAATAAGTTAACTATGGGCAAAAATAGCATCGAAAAGGCGCCAAGGATGATTTAAACAGGCATTGACCAAGATTATGAACTATCTGATCAGGCTACTACCTGAAGTTTAACAACTGAACTGTGCATCAGATGGTCATAAAACTCGCTTTTTCATAATCATATGATTATAAATGTAGATGAAACGTCAGCTTACAACGGAACATATATTACATATACACGAAGCTAAGCATCTATATGTGTCATCGCACACCAGGACGCACAGTTATCGGAAGTCATACAAAAATATAGACCAAGATTAGTGGTCTAGGACGTAGATACCATTTTCTATGGCTGGTTGTGCAGAAATATATGCATCCATATATAGGAAATACAATCAGTTGTTTCCAACAAAAAAAACATGATTGGTTTGTTTGTCATCTCGCCAATATCTCCAAAAATAGGAACTGGCTACCACGTTGTTAAAGTTTTTCAGAAACATGGTTATTACTTACTCCAAGATAACTCATGAAGCATGATGATGGCTGGAAGCTGCCCTTCATCTCCTTCCAAAGTTAAGCAGCTCTGTCAGCTAGTTTGCTGGAACTTATAATGTACACCTAAGATTGTAACTCGATCATTTTAGTACTTACAAAATCATTTAGTAGTCCAGGTTAGCAACAGACAACCGCAGCAAAAAAATATCAGCAAGTATTATCTCATAGGTTAGTCATATCTCGCCCTGGAACCTAAATCCAAATCACACCAACGCCATGCCCATGCAACGGCAGCTCGGACTCACCGCTCCGCTACACCAAGTGCAGAGAGAGATAATGAGAGAGATGAACCTGGGATAGAGTGCAGACACTAACTTCTGGATGTAAGGACCATGACGATGCAGACGGAGAGGAGGCCCATGGAGATCACGACAACGGTAACGCGGGTGGCCGTCTCGGCCCATGCTTGTGCTGCATCGAAGATAATGGCGACGGTGCCAGCGCCGCGGACGTCAGCATCTCGGCAGCCTGTTCTCCGTGCGCCCTCTCTGAAATTGGCGGCGGAGGACGGATCTGCAGGTCGAGCAGGCGCCATTGAGGTCTAGTCCCATGCAAAGAAAGCGATCTTAGCAGCGGGGGAGAGCATGGAGAAGCAACAGGCTGAGATTGAGAAAAATTGGAGGAGAAGGCGGACGAACGGGAGAGTAATGACCAATGACCTGGGATGAAGATTTTTAAAATGAGCTCGTAGCTGCCATCTTTTCCTCTTTCCAGCCCACTCTTTATCACCACATCTTCGACGCTCAGCTCTATGGCCAGATTGAAAATGGTCTGCAAGAACCGCTTCTCACCACATGACTTAGTATCCCCAGATCTGTGCCTTTTTCATCAAGACTGCAAGAAAAATAGGATGCAAAAGTTTGAAGTAATCATAACCTGCAGCGGAAGTGCACCAAAACGTAGCTGACTCAATATGCAAATCAACGATAGAAATTAAGAAATTGAAAGTGAGGAGAAGAAATGGAAATAAGCTCAACAATATGTGGTTACAATGAAAATAGCAAGACATCATTCAGTTTAGCATTTATTGGCAAACAAAATGTAATAGAGAAATGCAGTCATGGAACATTCTGTATATAAAACAGTACATGAAACAACACGATGACCATCTTTTTGAAGTATTAAATTCAGAAAAGATTCTATTGGCCATATCTTTTCAATCCCAATATAATCAGAAGAGATAGAGAGACTCATTAGAACAGCGAATGAAAATAACAGTAACAAAATAAAGCATGGGCAATATTTTCTAGGCAGACAAAGAGGATACCAAGCTCAGGCAGACAATATTTTCTAGGGCAACCAAAACCTAGACCGAAAAAGGTAGCAATGCCAAGAAATTATTTGCTCACCTGGATGGTGCAGTCATATAAGCAAGACCACCAATAGAAATAGAATGACCAGAATATTCAGTTTCTTTCCCTATGCCGAGAAGGATAAACAGGAAATTTCCATTGTAGTTCCTGTGAACAAAGATAAGAAATCTTGCAGTAAAATAGAATGTGAACATTTCTGTTCAGAGACCTAAATTCACAACATAGATGACTTTATGTATTATAAGAAAACACAATATTTGTTTTATTGAATGTGGCCTGAGAATTTTACAGTGCTGAATGACGGAAAATTGTAATTCACATATATAGACAGTGATATTAGGAACCAAATCCAGAAGAGCGCATGTTAATTTCCAATATATACCTCTCACAGTTGCACTGAATACAATAGCATTAGGACTTGGAACACTTCTACGGTGAAAATACTCAGAACTCGTTCTATCGACAAAGCATGATAAAGCATACATTACAATAGCCTTCAAGTTCTTCAACATACTAATTAAATCAAAAGGAAAAAAACCAACATTTCCTCTCTTTACACCAACATAATACTGATGAAACAACAAAAGGTGAAAGTTATGCTATTAATTGACATGCAACAAACAAAGTAAATTCAGAAGGTAATGAACAAATTAAATCATCAACAGATTTGTCTGCATTTCTCATAACAGAACATAAATTCTGCAAGCTAATTAGTACATCAACGGAAAGTAAAGCAATTAGTAGATCTAAAGCTAGATGGCCAACTTTGGATATATATTATATGCTACTCCCTCTGTTCCATTTTAATTGACTCACAGATATCTACATATGGATGCATCTAGACACGTTTTAGGGTTAGGTACATCCATATATATATATATGTGAGTCAATTAAAATGGAACGAAGGGAGTAGTTGATGGTAGCCAATCATCCTTTTTATCAGCAATATAAGACACAATTAAGCAAGATAATAGGGATGAAATACTAAATATATGGAATATGTGTATCTGTCCAACAGTGTTCTATACATGCACCAATTTGATCATTCTCAAGACACCTCTTGTGTGTTATGTACATGCACCAACTTGATCATTCTCAAGTCACTAAAAAGGTGACATTCACTCTTCGTATAATGTACCGCAGTTTTTAGCTCGAGCAGGATTGGAAACATGTAGTCCCAGAATGATCAAAAAAGAGTAATCAAAGGGAATATTAGCAAAAAAAGGTGGCATGTTTTCTGTCAGATCATATTAAAACATGCGACTACAGAGAAATAAAGAACACACCACTGTCATAGATTTAACAAAAGACAATCTAGGAATAAACAATTGACACAAGAAAATATATTAAGGGGACATTGTTAACCGAATATGAAGTAGCCAGCAGCAAGATGATAGTGCCAATGGCATATTCTTAGAGATGGTGCTCATTCTTGCAACTCGTGATATGCAAAACATCACAATAAAAAAATTGAAACAATAAGCACCTAAATCATGAGCATGATACTGGTGCAGGAAGCAAGTGACTACTAATATGTGTACATTATGACAACATAGCTAGTGACATCAAGCATGTGAGAATAAGAGAGATAATGAACTCACGGTTTCTAGCGGGATGCAGTTAGGCAAGCGGCCACTGACCACTGAAGACCTGGTCCGACAAACCTATGTAAGCAATGAAACTAATGATGGGTGAAAGTACAATTGACTTATGGACTCCAAATTATACAGCTGAGGGGCGAGGCGAGAAATCCATGCGACAGATAGATTTGGCCTGCTGGATACCTGGTGATATGGTGACGGAGATGGCTCGATAATGAGTAGAATGCGACTGTGGCCACCATTTTGGTTTGAACAACCATGCAATTCTCATGATTTGGCTTGGTGAGTTTAGTTTCTTCAGCATGGCCACGAGCATGACCGTGGCTGGAATCTCGACGACCTCCATGAGAATGGCTGCTGAGATGCAGTAGAAATAACAATTAGGTAATGGCACACGAACATAGAATAATTTAGGCAATGGACAGAGGAATTTTGGTAGTAATGATCTATTTTCTGTGAAGAGAAAGGCTGGTAGCATTCGCTAATAAGTTAGGTGTGATCTTTAAATAAGGTGCTGTATGCTGCTTATACGTATTAGAAATGACCATGTGGAGATAGGAATTAATTGGCTTGAAAATCGAAGAAACCACTGTTTTGATGGGCAACAGGTTGTATGCATGGGGCAAGAACAGAGAGATTCAGTCGGGAATGAAAAACGGTTTATCATTGTCTAAAAGCTAAGCCATGGACAAAATTGAGCGCATATTTAGAAATAAATCATCAAGCACATATGACAGGCAACAGTTGGAATATTATTTTAGAAAAGAAAGGTATGTCTCTTCTTGTTACTTATTTTTCTAGTACAGAACCGTCAAATATGCAGGCATAAACAGATAAATTGTAGTAGTCACAAAAGACTGGCAAATACAAATGCAGGAGATATAAAACTACTGATGATGCTGGAAGCAGATGACAAAACTAATTAATACACGTGTCGGGGACTATGATCCAACTTCACAATGAAATCTGAAGTGTTTGGTTAACTAATTTCCTCATTTTGAGGATATAGAGGTTGAATATGAAAATTGGTTCTCTAATTCACAGTTGACCACTACACATTTAAATTAATAAACTCTGAGTTAATCAGTAATTGATAGTGTATGCAAACAGAAACTGCAGATAAGTGAATATATGAAAGACTAAATTACAACCGACGTGGATCCCATTCAATTAAGTAAAATTTTACTAATAAAACCAAAATAAAATAAAGAAAAGGCAAACAGCAATAATAGACTCAACCATTACTATGACTCGATAAATCTGATTACAGATCAATTGGTTCCTCCATTTAAAGACAAACATAAGTCCAAGCGGTTCAAATAGCAATGCCATACATAAATGTAAAGAGGAAGCGCTTTTGGACGTGGTGTGGATTAAAGTGTAGATAGATATTTTTGTTCATATCAAAGCATGTGACTACAGAGAAGTAATGTTACATGTTTCCTACAGATATGACCAGGCAGTGGATCACGACAGTGAAAGGGACATAAAATTCAACTAAAAACAAAGCATGCACAATCTAGAACTAAATAGCATGATCTAACATAGACTGGTTCTCCAAGCAGAGGAACTTTGGAGAAAATGTAAACCACATAGTTTTGTGTTTGAAGGGTAACCATAGTTTGAAGCACGAAATTCAGAGCCTGCATGACCAAATAATTTTCATAAGCAGCAGCCCCCATGTTAAAAAGGAAAGAATGCAAAATTAAAAAGGCAACAGCTGGAAACTAAATGGAGTTTGTAGCACGAAATTCAGAGCCTGCATGGACAAATAATTTTCGTAAGCAGCAGCCCCCATGTTAAAAAGGAAAGCATGCTAAAATTAAAAAGGCAACAGCGGAAACTAAATGGAGTTTATGTGCACCAAACTGCCTTCAGAACGCATGAAATTAGCTACATACAGGTTTTCTGATATCCTCTTCTAATGTTAACTCTAAGAATATATGTTTACAATGTCACAGAAATACTGAATATGAATCTGTTCAAAGCAATAGCCTGAAATAGGAACTTTTAGTTTAATAGGGTAAAATGAACGGTTACATATGTGAAATAACCAAGATGATAAATTAGAAAGGGGGGGGGGGGGGGGGGGGGATTAATTACATGACAGTGGGTCGGTCAATACATAGATGCAGGCATCAATTCATCATCACCATATCTGATGCAAATAAAGACACAAAAATAGAGGTAATGAGCGCATGATGACATCAAGCTACTGAATTAGAACTTTAAAAGATAAAAATAAGAACAAAAAGGATATATTCGAAGATATAAGATAGATCAAAACAGTAGAACTGAAAAGGCACCAAAACAAACTAACAGCTCTGAACCATCATGCCATTATCAGAAATATATAGTTTCTTATTTTCATAACATAATCTGACCACAAATACACATAAAGATTATAACGACAATTTCATCCAAGCCATGAAAAATGTAAAGCCCCTCTGACTATACACCCGAACACAAGAATTATCCTTACTATAACCTAAACTGCGTTTAAACTTTTGCTCCGCTTGTTACTTGCAAGGGATATAAACAAAACAAAAGCAGCTCTCCTGGATTCAGGTCGTAAACAAAGGACCACTTTAATAAGTAGAATACCAGAACTGACATCTCTTGTAAAACAAATACATAGTGGAAACAAATCGTTGTGCCCAGATATAAAAGTGACCATATTTGAATCCATTTTCAGATGAGGAACATCAAATAATGGAAATAATGATCCTACTAAAACATCACCAAGAAAATGGTACTAATAAGTGAAAGGTCCACATGCAAGACATGGTGCATTGGAGATTAACAAAAATTAAATGTAAACATGACATACATAATTAGTGGCTAGCCAAGGAAACAATAGATCTGTCCAAATAAAAATATTCTGCATATACTAAGAGTGTAGATCCACATGCAAGAAATAAATCACAATAGACTATAGTAAAGGTGATAAAGCATTCACATTGGCCCTTAAACAGATTACAGATAGGTCCACGAGTAGAGAACAATAATCCTCCTCGCTCAGGTTAAGAAAGGCACACAGTGGTAAAGCAAGGTAAATTATTGGGAGGAATAAGAATTAGGAGGACAATATCTGCAGTTGGTAACCAAAAACAAAATAAATCAACTTATATCAGGTTGAATGGAAAGAAAGGTTGAAAGCTATTCATATTTCTACACAGCACACCAAAGATAAAACTATATCCAAAAGGAGAATGAAGAACTCCACGAGCACATATGAGCAGATTTAAATAACTATAGTGTGAGAAAACTTGCAGCGTTGCAACAAAATAAAATTCCAAATTAATAAGAAAATTCCAGGGAATAGCTAACAAAGAGGCTTATTGGACGAAGATGTCGGCCTTCCTGGCACCCAGGTCTCCAGGAAGCACCTGCACTCAAACTCGATTAGTTTCACCATGAAAAACACACGTAATGATCAGCCATATTCTTAAACTGAAGATAAGAAAATGAAGGATGAGCAGAATCTCACCTCAGGCTTTAGACCGATGCTGGATTGAGACTGGAGGGAACCCTCTTCTCTGCTTCTCTCGACCTGCCGCCGCCACTGATGCCTCACACCACAATGCACTACCTCATTTGAGGATATGAAGATCATTGGAGTACGGTCGACAATTTAGGTTTGACGGCAAGGAGAATGGACGAAGGCGACATCGGTGTGGACCACCGGATCCGGTTTCGTCCGGAGCTGCGCATCGGTGAGCCACTTCACCGTGTGCTCCTCATTGCCCCCGCCGGCGGCAGGTCAACGCCGAGGACGGCAGTCTCCTAGGCCCGCGCTCCAGATGCGCCAAGAACAATGGCTGCAGCACGTCTGCACCACAGATGCACTTCCCTAAATCTGAGAATTTAAGCATGAGATCAATAATGCAGTATACAGTGATTTAACTATTTGTCAAAATAATATATGGGTTCCATTACAGATGCACTCATTCAAGCTATCTTTTGTCCAATTTATTTAGGATACTGTTATTCAAATTTTTAACTAAACATCCTGTCAAATATTACGGAGCACAGAAGATGCCACAAAAATGAAGATACATATGAAAAAGAAAGCCAAGGATCACACATTTGTATCATCTGACATATGCTGCACACCATCAGTGCCCAATCGAACAATAGCCCACATCGGCCATGGCCAAATAGAGAGCTTACCACTTAATCATACATTACCCTAAAAGAGAAAAGACCTGTTAGAGTGAGAAATCAAGGACTAAAAAATAAAGGAGAGCTCTTGGTAATACATGTTTGGAAAATCAAATTGAGGCTACTCTAACTAAAGGAATAGTTTGGTGATCACTTGATCCTCTGCACTGATAATGTCGTAATGCATTGATAAATCTAAAAAACTGTTACAGAGTAACAAAATCTTAGCGATGTTGTCCCATAGAGGTGAGACTATCCTGATAAGTCAAACAATGCACTAAAGGACCTAGTAGAAAATCACATATACATATTTTACGTTGAACTTATAATTACAATTGAGTATTTCTACTCCTATGCATCTAGATTGTACCATCAAGTATATAAAACTCGCAAAGCCAGACCCTTTAGATAAATTCAAGTCAGGGAAAAGTAATTGTCCCAAGAAGGCAAATGATTATAACACTTCTTATCTGCATGTAACCATAGCAGGGGAAAATTATATGAAGATAAAACTAATAAACAACACAATTGTTGTGGATCCAATTCCTATAAATTTAAGCCTTAATCAAGTCATCATTTTTAGCAAACAAAAAGTAATTATGCTTCACATGTGTAAACATCAGGCAACACACATTTGAAATCTCACGCAATGTACCCAGTCCAAAGGCATGTGGAAAGGATCTCCTAGATTGGATCAAGATAAAGCTGCACATATAATCATTTAATAGGTTTGAACACACGAAATCAGGACAACAAAAGAACTACGAATTAGTCCTCCCTAATATTTTGGCAATCAAGAAACTGAGCTCCAACCATCCCTATGACTTCCTCTATAAATTCTCAAACATGGAGACGGTGAACAAACAAAATACCCAAGTATTGATTCACTGAGCTAACTAAACAACCTGTTTTCAATTTAATTGCAAGTACCAAAATAGAAAAAAAAATAGAGAAATTATTGCAAACATATACAGGGAGCAAAGATGACTATGGAGTCGCAATTGAAAAAATAAAAGAGAGATTAATGAGGAGACGGGATTAGATGGGGCTCAAACACCTGTACGGATGAAAGATGGAGCTCCAGGACGACGACGTCACCAGCGCCATGGGGTTGCACGACCCATATGAACCGGTGGCCAGAGCTCTCCAGGCCGCCGACACCTCTCTGAGCTGCTCCTCTGAGTGAGCCGGCCAACTATTAATCCGAAAAAAAGAAACGGCGACCTCCCCGTGTTGCTCCTGCGAGGGAAGCTCCAGCTCGTGAACACGGATCCACTCCAAGAGCAGTGGCAACACAGATCGGAAAAGGGAAAGCGCAAAAAAGAGTTCTGTGAGGATTCGAGACTTACCAGCTGGCTAGGAGAGGATTTGAAGAGGTGAGCGAAAGGAGCACAGAGGCATTGACGTACTCAACCTCAACCACCGGATTAGTTGTCTCCGGCGTCGCCATGGCAGTAGGAGAGCGCAGGTTCGGCACAACGGCTGGGCCTCCTCCTTCCGTCCGTAACCTGGATACTCCAATCGAGTTGTTGCTGGCCGTGAAACGCCTCCGCCACCAATCATGCTCGCATCTCCTTGGAGCAGCTCGATGGCCGCCGCCGTCCAGGTCCAGTCCCGAGCCAGGCAGCGGTCAGGCTAGCACTTGGCGCGCGGGTGGACAGGGGTGGCCCGGCGGCGTCGAGAAGGAGGCGGAACGGGGAGAGCGCAGCGCCACACAGATCTGTTGGCTGCAGAAACCATGGTGGAGCTCGTTCAATCATTGATGGAATTCAGGAGAGAGAGAGAGAGAGAGTGGCGGAGGAGGACCAACCTGCAGGCTGCAGGTCAAGCAGGCGCCGCCGTAGAGGTCCAGTCCCGTGCCAGGCAGTCGAAGCGGCGGCCGGCGGCGGAAGGAAGGAGGCGAACGGGCAGGAGCGGGAGGGCGCGCAGAGGAGGGGATTGGGGGAGAGAGCGCGCGCGGGTTGGCGGCTAGGGTTTCGCCCGTGCGGCGCGGCGCAGCGCACGTTATATACCTCACGCAGGTAAGAAATCAACGGCCACGATCGCATCAAGATTCGTGCTGGAAGAATCGGACGGCCCAGATCGCATCAAAAATGAGTTTCGACGGCCCAGAGTGCCTGAGCTCTGAGGAGCGGGCTGGGGGGAGCAAGGATGTAATCTTTAGATATCAGAGGAACCCTAGCCGAGCGTAACCAAGCCGAACACAACCGCGTCGCGCGTGGTGACGTGGCGAGGAATCGAAGTCAAAGCAGCCCCGCGCGCGCCCATGGACCGCGTGTACGACTTCTTCTCCTTTTCCTCGTTCGATCCCGTTTTATTTTTTTGTCGGGCGTTTGCTTCTTTTTTATTCCTCTCGCGCATGCGTGCATGTACCGATCGACCATCGCTGTACGTCTCAGCTCTCTCCCTTCTTCGCTTCAATACATGAAAATACATAAACGCACGTAATGTAGTACTCCCTCCGTCCAATAATAACTGTGTCAAGTTTGCCAAAAAATGGATGTATATAGACATGAAACATGTATGGATACGTCCACTTTTTGACAAACTTAAGACAGTTATTATCGGACGGAGGGAGTATCATTTTACGGCCTACTAAACTCTGTACGTAATGATCTAGATGACTTCATTTCATCCAAATATGGATGTATCTAGACTTGTTACATATATAGATACATCCACATTTGTATAAAGTGAAGTCATCTAATATGGAACGGAGAGAGTAGCATTATATAATTACTAGGGAAGATGGCGCGGCGACACGCCGCGACCGTGTGGATAATAGTATATTTTTGACCTCTCCAAAATATGTTGATATTTTGCAGCTGATAGATCTGCCTTTTATTAATCACAGCAGACAAAAGATTTTCCTTTGTTGCAGCTGAAAGAATCGACATGATGTCCACATTATATAGTGAACATAATGCAATAGAACTACAATTTCAGGTTTACCGTGACGTTAGTTCATATGGAACAAAACTGAATAAAGGTGCTATGGACGTACGTTAGTGTAAACAATACACGATTTTCATACAACCTGCAATTTAACACATTGATGTTTCAGATATGCATATACTCACTCCAGGTCCATCTCAATAGGTTCTACAAATACGACGTGAAACAACAGAATGGAGCTTGCATGTCTAAGCTGATAAACTCAGATACTAAAGACTGACATTTCAGCTTCAAAAGAAGATTAAAACACCGTCAGACTGGAATTTACACATGTTCAAACGAAGATTTTCCTCGAGTCCCATTGTTTTAGCTGAAATTAACCATGAGGTTCATGTTACATAGTGAACAAAATGCAATAGAGCTACAATTGCAGGTTTACCGTGACTGAAATGCAAATGCAACAAAGCTAGGCAAAACAATACAGTATACTCATGTTTTCTCAACTGGCGTAAATGGCGTGGACTATCTGACTTTCTGTAACAATAGACAAATTGCATACAAATATGATGCTTGTTCTTCCTATCCAAATTTAGTCTCGGTTATAGGCAAACCAAAGTAGTGAACCCAACAGATGCATATGTCTTACTTTTATTATTTTGCAAAGTGTATACTGACTTATAATAAACTTGTTAATCTGCATTAAAAAATACGGAGTGCACAACATCCTTCATTTTTGTTTGGATCTGTATAAATTTAATTAAGTGAAAATCTACCCACCTGGAGACAAATATACTACTGTTTGGATCTCACATCATTCCTTACTATTTGTTGTATCTCCATTCTCCATGCTGAATGTTGACAGAAACTTCTCACTGCACATACACTATTGCAGGTACAGAGAATTACACATTTTGTATGCACTACCAAGGAAGAAAAGAAGATATGTTCATTTGAAGTAATAGTAGATTTTTATTTCCTCAGTAAAAGAAGATATGTTCATTTTTTTAGTTACTTATAGAATCGAAGTCTGTAAAAGGTGTGAACCTACGTTTAAATCTATACACAGGTTTAAGTGATTTGTAATGTACTGAATAATGCAAGGCAGCAAGAAAATAATTAAGAAGAGTAACATCAATAAAGTTAAAATATGGAGTTAGTACGCAAATGTCTCAGAAGTACTATCACTTCCATGCAGCTTAAAACGCAAATGTCTCAGAAGTACTATCACTTCCATGCAGCTTAAAAATTATAATTAGATTTGCAGAAAGGATTGACTTTACCTTTTACAATCCTATTTTGTTCTCCACATTAACTTATCTGCACGGTGACGAAGGAAAGGAAGAAATAAAAAGGAGTATGGGTAGTGCCGTTAGCTGAATCATCTCCCGTATCTCCGAGCTGCAAAATTATTAGAAGAAAGTTATATGACCGATGTAGAAAGAGTAGTGGACTAAAATCTTTTCCTGCAACTCATGAATAAAAAACTGCAGGGGGCTGGCGGCTCACTTTGCTTTGTAGGCGTTGGTCGGGGACAGACTCATCGCAAGCATCGCTGGGAGATTAATCTGAGATAAGACATAGATTAATCTGTCACTTCAGGATTTTCTACTCTGGAGGGATAACCAAGGTAGGATCATCCATAGACTGAGAAATCAGATAAGACAAATCGTCGAGCATGTACTGAGAGTATCTGTCAAGAAGTCTCTGTCCATTGGTGACGCCACAGAACAACAAAACCGTCATGAACAAATGCCTTAACTGAGAATCGTCTATGGTAGAGTGCAAGGCCGGATATGTTCACAAAAGCCAGATCATCCAGGCACATATGCAATTCAAGTAAAAACACTGCACTGACAATGGCACCAAAATTAAAATATGGCCAACTGATCAAATACCTTCGTACTCATTTGCTTCCCCCAAATTCTAGTTGGTCTGCAACTTGAGGCCCTACAAATTGTTCAAAAAGATTCAGGAACCAACCATGCTTCACCCCAAGCTTCGTCCCCATGAACCGAGTGTTGACATCATATCCTGCAAGAACGAATAAAATATGTCTTCTCACTGCTATATATGGATTCTTCGGGCATAAAAGAGCTACATGTTCAGTAATGGAAATATGAACACCTCCAGTGGCACTCTTTTCTGATGAGATAAACATTTTACGGATACTGTCTGCATTGCTGAAAGAAATGTCTGCAAGAAGTTAAAAAGAGAAGAAATTAGACAGAGGAAAAAAGGGTTGGTTTTATGTCTCTAATAGGACAGGTGCGAAGCCACTGGGTTGCAATTTGATTTCTGACTGAGTTTTGGAGCCGACTGTATTTGAATAGCAGAAGCAACGGTAACTAAATCTTAAGCTGCAAAACTTCAGATTCCCAGGTGTCAAACGGCAGTGAGGAAGAATATTAGCAGGCCCTGATTACTCCTTACGAACGTGCGAGTGCAGGAAGTGTGTGGGTACCGGTGTGCGTATGTGTGTGTGCTGCAGGTAGAGTGTAAATAAAGCAAAGAAATAACAACGCAGGATAAGGCTACTGCTTTCATGGCGGACAGAAAGCTCAGGTAAAGATAGGCACACTTACGGCAAGAAATAAAATCGGAAAACATAGGTAAACGGAAGGGATCTCACATGGAGGCTACAAAGAGTTATTTGCACCAGCAGTCACACAACTCGTCCTGGATGTGCACTTAAGTCACACTTCTCCAGAACGTGATTTTTTGGTCACACAACTCGTCATCTGGTGCACTTAAGTCACTGACCCCACCTGTCAGTCCGTTTTCCGTTGAAGTTGATGCTGACTGGACACGTAATTTTGCAAAACCCCCCCTGTATTTTTGAACATTTGCAAAAACCCCCCTGTATTTTTGCAAAAAAACCCCTGAATTTTTGAAATGTCCAAAAATACAGGGTTTTTTTTGCAAATGTCCAAAAATACAGGGGGGTTTTTGCAAAATTACGTGTCCAGTCGTAATTTTGCAAAAACCCCCCTGTATTTTTGAACATTTGCAAAAACCCCCCTGTATTTTTGCAAAAAACCCCTGAATTTTTGAAATGTCCAAAAATACAGGAGTTTTTTTGCAAATGTCCAAAAATACAGGGGGTTTTTGCAAAATTACGTGTCCAGTCAGCATCAACTTCAACGGAAAACGGACTGACAGGTGGGGTCAGTGACTTAAGTGCACATCCAGGACGAGTTGTGTGACCAAAAAATCACGTTCTGGAGAAGTGTGACTTAAGTGCACATCCAGGACGAGTTGTGTGACCGCTGGTGCCATTAACTCGGCTACAAATGTAGTTGTTCGTGCTTGAGAATAACCGGACGCATCAGATTTCGTTGAGAAAAAGTGTCGCCCGGCGAAGAAGAATGTTTCAGCGGCAGCGTCGTAGGCGCCTCCGTTTTGATTCCTCTGGTATTAACGAAATGTCAGTCATTCTGCAGAATATAATTCATACGGATTAGCGAAGAAATTAAAACAAATCTAAGCAATAATATTAGGGTACGGTTGATTGATACAGTAAATGAACCTTGTAGAAGAATATGACGGTAAAGAAGGAAAACACAGGTGCAGGATTTAGACAGGGAAATCAGGAAGTAACTTCCATTGAAATCACCCGTAATACACCCACAAATATGCATTAAGAGACAGTGTTAGAACAGTTCAAGTGAAGGAACCCTACATAAAAAAATTCCTTTCACGAGTGAAGGAAATACTTGGAACAAAAGTACATGACCAGGGAAAAAAAGTGGAACCAAATTGTCACCTATATATATCAGTACCTAGATTAGGTCGAGTAGTGTGATGGTAATGGATTTAACATGAACCTAGAGACAGTGTGCACTCTCATCTATTTGGAAGAAAGCTGTACAAAAACAACACAAAGAAGAGAACATGGAACTTGTTCACATAAGTAATGGGTATGGGCGTATGGCGAGCTCGTGAATTTACCAATTTCAAGCAGGCAAGAAACTGTATCTATAGAGGACGTGCAAACCAAAAGACATGAGTAATTATAGCAATTAGTCATGAATCAATTCGGGTGAGCTCGACAGATTAGTGAGCGGGTACAAACACTGCACTTTAAAAGATGATTAGCTCGTGAATTTACCAATTTCAAGCAGGCAAGAAACTGTATCTATAGAGGACGTGCAAACCAAAAGACATGAGTAATTATAGCAATTAGTCATGAATCAAATCGGGTGAGCTCGACAGATTAGTGAGCGGGTATAAACACTGCACTTTAAAAGATGATTAATTGGCAGTAAATTTGATCATCAAGCGACCATGGAAGATAAGTGATTGAGTGGTTGCCGAGACTAATGGAGCAAATGGGGGATTGGGTAATAACTTTTTTCTGCAATCATACTTCATCTATGTGGGTGCGAGCAGTGTACAGAGTAACGGCTAACGAACCTGAAGACGCGGTCGATGCAGGCACCAGGTGCAAGGTGGACGCGTTAGGAGAGAGCCACAGATGGAGGTGAGATGCGCCTGAGCTCGCCGGCGAGATAGCTGTGGCTGCCACGGGTGAGGTCTAGCGGCATGGGAGCATCGTCGACGGGGAGGTCTGGCCGAGACCAGCGGCTGCGTCCTCCTAGAATCTGTACCAAACAGCACGAATCGAACAGGGCTAGACTGAATGAACAACAAAGGAGGAGGAGATCAAGCAAAAAGACTGGAGGTAAAGAGTACCAGATGGTGGAGGCTGTAGGCGACGGCGACTCCAGCCTTCTCTGGGCATCGCCGCCATCCCGAGCGCCTCTGGCCTCTCCGGCTCGCCATCCTCGACGCGCTCCGTCGCCATGGCCGTCGCTCAGAGCTCCGCCTTGTTCGCGGCGGCCGTGGCACGCGGCCGGGCCGGGCCGGGCTGGAGGTGGAAGATCAAGTCGATCCGCTCGATTTGCCTCGTCTTGGCTCGAGCTACTTGGGAAGGAAGTAGAGGGAAAGGAGGCGGTTCCGCCGTGGTTTTCGATCTGCCCGGGGTGGCCGGAGACAGCGGCGAAGGGCGAGGAGGGCTGCGGCGGCGGGCGTGCGCGTTGGCCTCCGGCGCCTCCGCGGCGTCCCGGAAGGCGTCCGTCGGTGAGGAGGCGGTGGCGGCGAAGGTCGTAGGTTGCCTCGATCCGTGGGGGAGGGGCGGAGCGGTGGGGGAGCGCGGCGTCGCCGCCGGCGACCTCCGGTGTCGCGCGAGAGAGAGGATGGGGGAGTGTGCGTGTAGTTTTTACAAAAAAATCCGTTGATTTTAACGGAATTGAAGTTAGGTCCTTCGCTGTTGTGAATGTTGGACCGCAGGTTTGTTTGCAGAAGTTTTGGGTGTGTTTTTGCAAAGTTGACTGTGCCAAAATTCGTGCCCGCGATATGATTGGTAGAAATCCCGCAGCTACAGTACTGTACAGCAGCGCACGCTTTTTAAAGTCATCTACACCGTCGGTTGACTTGATCGGACGTACAGAATTTATCAGGTGACGTGGAGTGCGGATTGGAGAGTGAATCCCACCAACTTTTATATATAGGGGGATTAGTTCCGTCTAGTGTTTTCAGGTATCAACTTCAGAAACCCGAATTTTAACTGGGCCGACCCATTGCGCGATAACATTTCACTCGGTTTGACTGTTTCGGATGCATGCATGTGGATCATTATCACCACACGTTGAGCTAGCTAGCTCGCTCCTAAGATCACGAGACGTTACGTTGAGCTAGCTAGCACGATCGTTCGAGCTAGAGCAGCGTCGACATTTTTCTGTTACGCTCCACATGTACACTGCAGTACACGCACGTAAGCAGACAAAAATATAAAAAATAATTCTCTCGAAAGTAAAAAAATCAGAAACACATGTAAACTGAAATCGCATGTACAAAAATATTGAGTACGGAGTACAAAAATCTGATAGTACAAAGTAATAAAATCCGAAGGGAAGAAAAAGCCGGTGAAAAAAACTATTTTTGAACGATTTTAAAAAATGAACCATTTTAAAATTTGGAACCATTTTTAAATTCGGAACCATTTTAATTCAGAGCCATTTTAAAATTTGGAACCATTTTTAAATTTGAAACCATTTTAAAAAATGAACAATTTTTTAATTTGGAACCATTTTTATTTAAAAATGGTTCCATTTTCAAAAAAAAAGAACAATTGTCAAATTTGGAACCATTTTAAATTTGGAACCATTTTTAAATTTGGAACCATTTTCACAAATGATACACATTTTAAAAAATGAACAATTTAAAAAATTGGAACCATTTTTAAAATCGGAACAATTTTCAAAATAGAACCATTTTTTAATTTGGAACCGTTTTCAAAATGGAACCATTTTAAAAAATGAACAATTTTTTTAATTTGGAACCATTTTCAAAATGGAAATATTTTCAAAAAATGAACAATTTTCAGATTTGGAGCACCATTTTAAATTCGGAACCATTTTTAAATCACCGCACAGCCCAACAGCCTAAAAGCCCATGTTTGCATCGTGTGACCACCTCTTCCTCGACCATACTGTATCGCTCGTGGTCAACCCTAACTCCCGCACATGAATGAGATCCCCACACGAACAGGCCTCGAGACCCCAACCTGGCCGCCTCCCACACATCCCGCCCTCGTCCCCGCCTGAGAGCGGCAAGGAGCAGTGCCGTGCCGGCTGCCTCCCTCGACGGCGTGTTGGACATGGTGCAGCGCCGCCGCCTCCCGTGAAGGCGTGCAGCGGCGTAGGTCCGTGCCGCGCCGGTCGCCTCCCTCAACTGCCTGCACTGGTGCATCGCCGCCATCCCCCTAGCATCTTCCTCTTGTAGCTACGGCTCTACCGAATCAAAGGCTTATCTAGGTTCTGCTGTTGTTCGGGTGAATCGGGAAAACCTGAACCCGTACCTCGGGTACCTGAAATGTCGGGTTCTTATTATTTTGGCTAAATTTCGAGTGTCATATTTCAAAACCCGAATTTTGAAAAACCCGAATTACCCGTCCCGAAATTTTCGGGTAACCCGAATGTCCAGCCTTGACTCGCAGTAAGCGATGTATAGCCGCAGCGCCCCCCACTGGTCTTCAGCTGGTCCGATGGGTAACGTCGCTTTTGTAAGATGAGATGGGCTGAGCATGTGGACTGAATTCTCAGTCGGTGTGGTATCCTTTTTTTTTTTGAAACTGTCAGGCCTGTTTGATACAAAGGATTTCCAAAGTAATTGTGAAGCAATGAATCCTATAGGAAATTTTCCTATCTTGGTCATTTGATTTGTAGTATTGTATCCTATAGGAAAAATTCCTTTAGAAATTGTTGTACTACTTTCCATAGGAAATCCAACATTCACTTCAAGCTCATTTTACAATTTCTTTGATGGAATCAAACAAACTATAGTGCATGCAAAATCCTATAGGATTGGAGGGTATATCACATTAGAATCCTACGATTTTCCTATTCCTACGATTTTCCTATCCTACCAATCAAATAGGCCCTCAGTGTGGTATATGTACATGGGCCAGTGATTCGAGCAAGGATCCCTTTTGAAACAGAATGTGGCCCGAGCCCAGATCAGCTAGTCGAGTGGCGATCTTCTCGAGCTGGGCTCAATCGATGGAGCCATGGAGGATTAAGGTTTGTTTACGTGATTCGATATGCGCGCATCTGGCCTCGGCGGATCCGCCCGTTCGCCTGGCGGCGGAGCCATCAACCACGCCGTATGACTCCCTGTATCCCGGGTCCTTTCTTCTCTCCCTCTCCCGAAGCCTCTCCACCGTTCCTCTTGAGAGTCGCCTCTGTGCGACCGGATCCAATCCCTCTCGCCGCCGGCGTTCGCGCTGGAGGATGTAGAGATGGATTAGGATGCCGGAATTGCTTGTACAGCAGTAGTAGTAGGATTAGATGGAGGTTTGGGCTTGGTCCCGTGTTTGCCCAGGTGGCGAAAAAAAAAAAAATAACACGCCGTATATTTAAAAAATGTTCCTCACCATTCGGTCCTTCGCCTAATGCATATTCACAAGCCAGGCACGTACCATATATTCACATTCCTTCACCAACTTCGTACATTCACAGGTCGAGGGCTCATGAGGAAATAGAGGACAACTCCAGGGTTTGTCCACCAACCCACCTCCCTCCTATTTCTCGCCGTCCCGTCCTAAAACTCCAACCTCCTTCCTCCGCCAAACACAGAGGCGATCGCATCGCCCGAGCGTGAGAATCAATGGCGATGCTGACGGCGAAGCTGAGCTACTCCCCGGCCGCGACCACCGGCCTCGCCCGCCGATCCGGGCCCGCCCGCCGCGCAACGGTCGTGCGCGCCTCCGCCGGCTCCTACGCCGACGAGCTCGTCTCCACCGCGGTGAGCCACCGATTGCCTATGTAGGATCTAACCTTTGGATGGTAGTATGTGTTCGCATGTGTCGTGTGTACTCGTCTGCGGCGATCTGTGGTGCTCCCCCCTCTGTGTCTGGTTGGCATCTAGCGGCGATCCGTGACGGGGACCGTTGTGTGGGGATTGGCTGTGGTGGGGAAAATGGTGATTTTTTTTTGTATTTGCCGATTGAATTGAAACGATCTAGCTAAACTGCGCAACATAGAATGTTTTCCGCGCAATCAAATTTTGGACTGATAGATTTTTTTAGGAAAGTAGGTATGCTGCATCAGGGATTTCTTTTGTTATTTAAGACAGGAGGCTGTATGATGTGAGAAAACTAGTGGTAGTTAGGCCCACTCACTCGGCTGCATCTACTACTTGCATCGGCCCAGATCAGACCACGGTTAGGTTGATGTGCTCTTGGCTGTCTTTTGTTAGGGGTTGACTTTTATATATGGTACAACAAACTTGAGTCTTAGGACAATTGTCTTCTTAGTACCAATGGAAGGTCCTGTGATGCTAGTGTTTCTCTCAAGATAAATTCTCATATGCAAATAGCATCAAACTGTCTCTAGGCAATGCAACCATATTATTTCTTGTTCAAATCCAAAATAATATGGTTGCATTGCCTAGAGACAGTTTGATGCTATTTGCATTTGTCAATCATTGAAGCATGCCCTTTGTGCAAGTGAACCGTCCCTTTACATTTTGAACCAATGCAAGTCTAAAACTAACACCTATTATCATATAATGGCTTCATGCTTGGTATGCCAAACTGGTCTTGTAAGCTTCTTCCTAATTATTTTCATTACTGCTCTTTTTTCTTCATGCCTGCAATGCACTCTGTTGTGTTTCATGACTACAAATCTAATAGTTGACCGCATGCAGAAAACTGTTGCTTCCCATGGGCGTGGGATCCTAGCGATTGATGAGTCGAATGCAACATGCGGAAAGAGACTAGCATCCATTGGTTTGGACAACACGGAAGTTAACCGCCAGGCCTACAGGCAGCTTTTACTGACCACTGCTGGTCTCGGTCAATATATTTCTGGTGCCATTATGTTTGAGGAAACTCTTTACCAGTCAACTACAGATGGCAAGACATTTGTTGACTGCTTGAAGGACCAGAATATCATGCCTGGTATCAAGGTTGACAAGGTATGCATTCCATGATCTGATTTTAGATTCACCTTGGTGTTGTAGTAAACAAGACAGTTCTAGCATTCTAATTTGTGTTACTCGATTTCTTTTGTCTCGCCCAAAAGGGTTTGGTTCCATTGCCTGGATCCAACAATGAATCCTGGTGCCAAGGTCTTGATGGTTTGGCTTCACGGTGTGCCGAGTACTACAAGCAGGGGGCACACTTTGCGAAGTGGTCAGTTCATGCCCTCTTCGAGCATTTTTTTGACTGATTTTATTGAATTTCACCATTCTAAGCATGCTATGGTATATTGATCTTCAACAGGAGGACTGTTGTTAGCATCCCTTGTGGTCCCACAGCATTAGCTGTCAAGGAAGCGGCATGGGGACTTGCTCGTTATGCTGCCATTGCTCAGGTCACTATACATGTTTTTCAATTACTGAACTTTTTGCAATGAAGTGATCCTTTATTTAGTGAGATGTTTTGCTGAGCGATGAGCGTTGATGAACAATATAATATTTTTATGCTTTTGTTTTGTATCTCATACCTGGATGCTGTGTGACGAAATAACCTATCCTCTATATTCATCCATTGAACACTATATGATATGTAGGGAGAACTAATTAACAAGTGAAAATGTAAGTTATGTATGTTTGTGTATGTATTATGTTCATGAAATCATGTCTTATGCTTGTTTGAATAAGATTGAGCCTAATGAGCAATGTTTTTAATGTTTCTAATTTCGAATGCTGGTTCTTGTTTTTAAGCACCCTTTAACTCGCGGTTTGTTAGAGATGATACTGAAATTGGATGAAATAAAGCAAAAAAAAAAACAATGAATGCAATAGTACATATTATGATTGCAGACAATTTATGCAACCAAGAAAATCCTAACCGTAGGGGCCTCCCCTACGGTAATTGCCCTCAAAAAAAAAAAAAAAAAAAAATTTATGCAACCAAGCATGCTATGTTCTCAACTATTTTACACTCCTAGGATTATATCGTTATCTTTACTCAGCATGTTTTGACATGAATAATCTGCAGGACAATGGTCTAGTGCCAATTGTGGAGCCAGAGATCCTTCTTGATGGTGACCATGGCATCGAGAGAACTCTTGAGGTGGCAGAGAAAGTGTGGTCCGAGGTATTCTTCTACCTGGCCGAGAACAATGTTTTGTTCGAGGGTATCCTGCTGAAGCCCAGCATGGTTACTCCTGGAGCTGAACACAAGGAGAAGGCTTCTGCAGAAGCCATTGCGCATCACACCCTTACAATGCTGAAGAGGAGAGTACCGCCTGCTGTGCCTGGAATCATGGTACTGTCCTGAAACTTGGAACCATTTCTGGTTGACGTGAACAGAGTAAGAAGTGGCAGTAACTCTAACCCCGTCGACTATTTTCTGCAGTTCCTTTCTGGCGGACAATCTGAATTGGAGGCAACCGCGAACCTGAACGCGATGAACCAGTCCGCAAACCCGTGGCACGTGTCCTTCTCCTACGCCCGGGCTCTCCAGAACTCGGTGCTGAAGACGTGGCAGGGACAACCCGAGAACATCGAGGCGGCGCAGAAGGCCCTGCTGGTCCGCACCAAGGCCAACTCGCTGGCACAGCTCGGCAGCTACACCGGCGAGGGCGAGAGCGATGAGGCCAAGAAGGGGATGTTCCAGAAGGGCTACACTTACTGATGAGTCTATGTTACAGGATGCACGTTTTTGCTTTGCTGAACATTGGGCGTGAATAATCAATCACCAGCGTGTTGGTGCCGACGACTGTTAGATGTATTAGCAGTGGAGAAACTTTAGAGCTGTTTGAAGCTTATTCGGGGAACAAACAAAAGTACTATTACTGTACGAACGAATACTCTGAGAAAGTATTTGACAGGGACGTATGCGAGACTTGCTGGAGTATAAAAGCATTATTATACATACGTGTGTACTGATACAATGATTCATCGTCCTGCTGTGCTGGCCACGTCCCGCCTCGCCGGAGCACGATCTGGAGCTGTTACCATCACTCTGCACCACTCTTGACGGCGTTCTTGGCCTGTATCATCCTGACGTAGCCCACCACCGGTCGACGTCTGGCAGCACCGCCCTGGCGGCCTCGAGCTCGCCGAACCGCTCCAGCCACGCCGCCAGCAACGGGGTCTTTTCGCCGTCGAATAGCCTCTCGCCGGAGACCACCTCGTTGGCGTGCACGTACGGCACCACGCCGCCCAGTACGACGTCGACGTACCCCACTCCGCCGTCGCCGCCGAAGAAGCAGCCCTTCCTCCCGTCGTCAGTGCACTCCCTCAGTCCCCGCTCCAGAGGCCCCACCGCCGCCGCCACCTTCCCCATCCACCCGGCCCTCTCCTCGTCGATCCCAGCCCTGAACGCCTTATCCCACGGCGCCCCGATCTGTTCGTCCACATAGGCCGCCCAGAACCGGGCGACGGCCCGGTCGTGGGCGTCGGCTGGGAGGAGGGAGAAGGCCGGCGACGTCGCGCCGCCGCCGGAGTCGGAGACGAAGACCTCATCGATGTACTGGAGGATGACCTGGGACTCACATACCGGGCGGCCTTCGTGGATGAGCACCGGCACGGCTTTGTGCACGGGGTTGGAGCGGAGGAGGAGGTCGCTCTTGCTGCGCAGGTCCTCCTCCACGTACTCGTAGCGCACGCCCTTGAGGTGCAGCGCCAGCCGGACTCGGGCCACGTACGGGCTCCCCCAGTGGCCCAGCAGCGTGACCTCCTCTCCTGCTCCGGCCAGCTTTACGGTCGAGAACGGTTTCATTACTAAACACCTTATCCTCTCCCCAGCTACAGTTCCCTGAGGCGAAGGAGAGGCGATCCCGGTTTCCCCCCGCGTCCGCCGGCGTGGCCGTGGGTTCCCTCCCCCTCCGTCGGCCGCTCCGGCGGCGGGAGGGTGGGGGAACCCCGGATCTATGCTTGGCGTGTACATAGGGTGTGTATAGTTGGGTCTCCGGCCGGCGGCGCGGTGGTAGGAGGGGTGCTGTCGGGGTGGAGTTTGGTGCTTCTGCTCTTCCTCCTCTGCGTCGACGGCCTCCGTGCTCTCGGCGGTGAGCAGCTAGCTTTTGGTGCTCGCGGATCTGCGGGTCCTGCGGGCGGTTCTGTCTCTGGGTGTGGTCACCGCGCCGGAGGGGGTGACCATGCCGTGGAGCTTTTGTCTCCCGGCTTCTTCTCCGCGACGGCGAGGAGTGCTCCGTCCTCGTCGTGGAGTCTGGGAGGCCAGTGTGGCAGGTGGAGCTGGCCCCGTTTCGTCTCTCTTCCTTTGACCGGCCGTGGTGGCGAGGGGAGGAAGTGGTGGTGGAAGGTGTTGCCGTTTTGTTTGCAGGTCTTCTCTGGTGGTTCTCTGGCCGGCCTTGGCGGCGAGGGGGGTGCTGTCTGGAGGTGGCTTGGCGGTGTGGCGGTTCGTGCTGTGCGCCGACGAAGGCGACGACGGTCTACTGCTGATCTTCTGGAGCCGGATCTGGGCGAGGAGAAGGCTTTGCCAGGTGCGTTCATCGACCATGTTCTCGTCGCTCGTCGACGAGCGACTCAAGTGGCGTCTCCAAGTTTTCGACGGTGCCTTCCTTGCGGGAGGAAGGCGGCCTTCCTTCTTCTTCTTCGGCTTTGGCGTCCGAGGCCCGGCGGTGGCTGGCTTGTGTTCTTCTTCTTCCGTGCTGAGTGCGTGGGTGTGTGCTGGGTGGTTGTATCGTGTTTGTTCTTGGACTAGAATGGAACACGATGGTTTTGGGTTTGCTCAAAAAAAAAAGCTAGGTGCGCTTGCGTTGGACTTATTATATATGTGTGTGTGGCTGGCGCCATTCTTGATGCTTGTTCTAGTAGACATCGTTTGCTTAGGGGCCAATCTTCTTCCTGGACTCATGGCGATATTTTTTTTTTTTTGCAGGGGAAGCGAAAATTTAAAATAATATGATTCTGAGGCTATCTGATCGTTGCATCAAGCAAACTGTTAATTGGCAGAGCGTTGACGCGGAGCAAACAATGTGGCAGGTTCAACAAGCCTAGTCAAACTGTGGTTTCTAAAGCAAAAGAATGGGCCACGTGGAGCGAGATTAAATGGTTACCATACTCTTGCCATTTACAGGATCTTTAATGTTTAAAAACCTGCAAACATCTCCTTCAGCAATTCACACAGGACGCTTTTGTCCGGACGTTCAATAATTTGTCTCGCGTGTCGTGGATGTGCATGCACGACGAATGAATGTTTATCGTAATTTGACAATCATGATGTTTGCTTGTAGGAATTTATCAGTTTCTCATTTTTATGCTTATTATTTTGTCCTGCCACGTTATCAAGAGAACCCAAGTGAACCCCCGAGTCGCGTTCTATTTGTCTTCGTAATAAACACCATTTACTTTGCTAGTACTTTTATTTGTTGTTATTATTTAACTAGCATTGTGGCCCTATGCGAGGGCATCATCTTTAGCGTCGAATTCTTACCGGTCTTTTTTCCACGACGTTGTCGTGTTTGTTTTAAGGCAACGACTGGTGCCCGCGTCAGGCTGACACAGGCTGTCGAAGGTATGCTCGACGATAAAGTTGTCGTCACCCCCATCACGTTACCAATTCCAGCTCGCCATCTCGTCGAAGATGATGTTTCTCGAGACGATGACCCGCTTGGCCACCGGGCCGAAAAGCTTGCACGACTTCGATCTAGCCTCGTAGTAGATGAAGACGGCCTTTCTGCTACGGTTGTCGAGCTTGGCGTCGTGCGGGCGCGTGACCTTGGCGTAGGCGACGTAGCCAAATACCCAGAAGAAGTGCACCGCCGGCTTCGTTCCGTCTTCATCTCACAAAGATCAGAATGTATGAGTTCTAACGGTGCCAAGTGTCTCTCCTCCGCAACTTTATGGGGCTTGCGATGTTGCTTTGTTTGCACACACGAATGACACTTAGAACTTTTGGCTAAAGTGAAACTTGGGATTAAATTCAGCTTTGCTAACCGTGTCATACAACCGAAACCAATATGACAAAGACGTGAATGCCAAACTTCTGTTTCATTAACATTTGAATGAATATTGTTCACGACTTTATTACAAAAATCAGCGAGGGAAAAGCGGAACAAGCCTCCGCATTCATAACCTTTTCCAACAAATAGTCCATATTTCGTAACAACTACTTTATTAGACTCGAATACCAACTTAAACCATTCTCGACATAGAAGGGAGCCACTAACGAGATTCTTCTTGATGGCGGGGACATGCTGCACGTTCTTGAGCTGCACGATCCTTCCCAAAGTAAACTTCAGATCGACCGTGCCAATACTAAGAACAAAAGCACTTGCGTCATTCACCATCTGTACGGATCCGTTCCCTGTGACCTGATAAGAAGAAAACAATGAGATGTCAGAACATATATGAATATTTGCACCTGTGTCAATCCACCAATCGTTAGACTGACAAACAGAAAATACAGTAAACAAATTACCGTACCCAGATGCACCATTCTAATTGTTGCTCACAATCATGTTGACGGACTTGGAGTCCTGTCCTGGTTTGTTGAACTTCTTTGGTCACTTGGGAGCCCAATGTTCCTCTGAACCACATGTGAAGCAGGCTCCTTTCTTCTTATCCTTGTTGAAGGATTTCTTACTGATGACCCACAAGTATAGGGGGTGTATCGTAGTACTTTCGATAAATAAGAGTGTCGAACCCAACGAGGAGCAGAAGGTGCTGACAAGGAGCTTCGGTAAAGGTTTCACTGTAAATGCTAGCAGACAAGTTTTTAGGGGGTTTTGATATAGCAGGTAAATAAAATGCGAGTAAGTAAAAGACAGTAATAATAATTGCAGCGAGTGGCCCAATCCTTTTTAGAGCAAAGGACAAGCCGGTTGGTTTACTTATGATGACAAAATGTTCTTGAGGACACACGGGATTCTAGTCAAGTGCTTTCGCTTCACATAGTTGATTAATCTTCATTGTTTTGATAAGTGTTGTGTGGGTGAACCTATGCTAATGCACCGCCCTTACTTGGACTAATACATACTTGTGATTATACCCCTTGCAAGCATCCGCAGTTACAAGAAAGTAATTAAGATAAATCTAACCACAGCCTTAAACTCTGAGATCCTACGCTCCCTTGTGCACCGGTATACTAACGGGGGTTTAGGTTTCTGTCACTCCGGCAACCCCGCAATTAGCAACCAAATACACAATGCATTCCTCTAGGCCCATAAAGGTGAAGTGTCATGTAGTCGACGTTCACACGACACCACTAGAAGAATAGCACCACAACTTAAATATCAAACCATTAAATATTACTCAACATAATTCCATTACTAACAACGTGACTTCTCCCATGTCCTCAAGAACTAAACAAACTACTCACAAGACATCATATGGATCATGATCAGAGGTGATATAATGATGGATAACAATCTGAACATATACTTTAATTCACCGATAAAACTCAATAGCATCAACCACAAGGAGTAATTAACACCGGGAGAGTTTCCCCTATGAACTAAACAAAGTATAGCCCTAGATGTTACAGCGGAACGAGATGGTGCAGCGGTGATGGTGGTGATGGCGGTGGAGATGATGATGATGATGATCCCGATGAAGTCCAGCGCGATGACGATGAGGATGGCGATGATCTCCCCCCTCCGGGAGGGAATTTCCCCGGCAGATTTCTCCCTGCCGGAGAGCTTTTTCTCTCTCTGTTGTTTCCGCCTCGTGGAGGCGGCGGAATATTTTTTCTGGGACTCCCCGTGTCTTAGGGTTTCTGGGGATGAAGTACGCGAAGGGGGAGCGCCTGAGGTGGGCCAGGGGCACCACACCTGGCTAGGGCGCCGTCAAGGTGGGTCCCGCGCCCAGGGGTGGCGTGGGCCCCTCCTGGCCCATCTCAGCCTCCCCTTTTGGCCGCCTCCATCTTCTGATAAAATAGGAACATGTGTATTGTTCACGAGATTTTCAGAGCTCCAGAAATATAGTGTCTTGACGGTGCTTTTTCCAGCTGAAATCTGACTCCGTAGTTAATTTTCCAATATTCATCAAACATGCAAAACAAGACAAAATAACATAAGTAACACATCTTAATATGAAATATATCATTGAATAACAGTAAATTATGCTATAAAATAGTGATGCAAAATGGACGTATCAACCCCCCAAGCTTAGACCTCGCTTGTCCCCAAGCGAAAGCTGAGCTCAGTAAACTAGAACAAAAGTTTATTGAGTGAAGCGTCGATAATAAAGAATACGGACAAGAAGCATCAGTATTTACTAAACAACACAACTCATTTTAAACAGCAACTACTCTTCATATAACCTAACTTGAACATGAGTAGTGAAACAACCACAATAAAAAATACACGAAGGAAATTATAGATTAGTAATGGCACACTTCATTCTTGGTCATATAACAATAAGCAATCAATACTTATCTTTCGAAAGGAGTCTTTATATTAGAGCTTATATTGCAGAACTTCCATACTCAATTATCACACCCTCTTTACAGTCATTGCTAACTTGCAAAGCTATATTCTTAGAGGCAAAAGTCTTTGTGCTAAGACAAGGAAGGATAAAAGACATGATTGACAATATTAATGATATATATGGTTGAATCACAACAACTCAAATGCTTGCTCAAGGAAGAAGGAAATAGGTGTACTGACTCAACATGAAAAGTAAAAGAAAGGCCCTTCGCAGAGGGAAGCAAGGATTAAGTCATGTGCTAGAGCTTTTAGGTTTTTGAAAGCATATAGAGATTGCATAAAATATTGATACTCCTCCCAACCTTGCTAACACAAGCCATGGCTAACCGAATCCTCGGGTGCCTTCCATCAATCACATACCATGGAGGAGTATCTATTTTTGAGAGGTGTTTGTTAATTGTCAACGAATGGTAGCGGGTGAGAACAGTATTCTACCTGTCAAACGACTTTTAAGAGCGGCTCCTATGAAGGACGTTATTTCTACCAGCAAGGCAGATCATCCATTTTTCTCTTGGTTTACACACGCAGATATTTCACTGTTTGTCATTGCTTACCGATAAATCAGGGCAAAAGTGTGAAGAGAATTAAATGGTTAAAGTTGTAATTAATTGGGACTCACTAGTACAGAACGACACATCGGAAACGGGCCAAAAACCCCTTCGGCAACGGAGAAAGGGTCCGTGTCCCCGCCTCTGTCACTGATGTGAAGCCTCACAATGGCAACGGAGATTTTTATCGTTTGCAATAAGTTTAGCAACGGGCATAATATATAACCGTTGCCTCTAGTCTTTACATCAGATACGGAGATTAGTTTTTGACCGTTTGTAATGAGGGCTAAAGGAAACAAAAAAAAAACCGGTGACGCCTGCTGCACCGTCGACGGAGCCCTGTGGTTCCTGCTTGACGGCCGCCGGTTCTTCACCTTCCTCTTCGCCCAGCTTCATTGCGTGGTCTTCTTCTACCTATTTAGTACTGCACAAAAGTCTTGCTCCTGGAGGCGCCGGCTTCAGTGGACCGTGTGGACGGAGCCCCGCTCCTACGTCTTCACGGCCGCCGCATAGTCTCCAGGTTTCCTCCTCGCCCTAAAGGAGATGAAAAAAATCAAAATATAAGCCCCTTCATCTCTATACACAAGACATATGCTTCTTCATCGGCATTACAGAAAATATAGAACTAATTACAACTAGAACATAGCCTAAACAATGCCTCATATATAGGTAGATTGGACACACAAATTCCAGGATGGAGCAAGCGAGCCAAGTAGGATGCACAAGATCGATGTGTATTTGTGCATATCACAAGGATCACTAGCGCCACCCCGGATCACACGGTGTCACCTAATTTTAATCATCGGCATAACAGAAACAAAGCTAAAATCAGAGCAAATGCCTAGTAAAAACAGAGCATATCCATGGATAAACAATTAGCTACTTACAACTAGAAAACAGCTAAAATGTATGTGTAAACAATGCCTACTAAAACAGAGCATATCCATGGATAAACAATTAGCTACTTACAACTAGAAAACATCTAAAATCTATGTGTAAACAATGCCTACTAAAAATAGAGCAAATCTATGGATAAACAATTAGCTACTTACAACTAGAAAACAGCTATCCTACTGAACTGGGGTCTTACATTAGGCGAGGCGGGCTCGCTTAGCGTCGCCGCCGGCGACGGAGCTAGCGCCGGCCTCCCCTGGCGGCGCCTTGCCCTCGCCGTGGACCAAAGAGAGGGCTATGGCGGCCCGGAGGTCAGACTGGTAGACCGCCTCCTCGGCGCGTTCGACCTGGGTCGACGCCTCGGAGAGGAGGACCGCCGCCTCCAGATCGGCCTCGCCCTGACGACGCTTGGCGTCCTCGCGCTCGAAATCGGCGCGGGAGAGTTGGCAAGCGATCTCCAGATCACGATCCTCCTCCTCTTCCTCTTCCTCTTCCTCCTCGTCGGAGGACGAGGACGAGGAGGAGAAGACGGATGGCGGCCGGGGTACATCGCCTGACGGATCTCGCGGTAATGGTGGCCAAATGAGCGGGTGCGGCCGGAGCCTTCGCCGTGCGGACGAGCGCCAAGGCTGCGGACCGCCCGCGGGGGACGGATCGGCGACGGCCTGTTCCGCAAGCTCGTCCCGCAACACCAGCTGACGCTGCTGCTGCTGCCTGAAGGCCCGGAGGGTGGGGCGGCCACGGCCGCGGCCGCGGTCACGGCCGCGATGGCCGGATCTACCAGCGCCGACGGTGGAAGCCATGCGAGAGAGTGGAGAGAGAGGAGACTGTGCGGCGGCTAGGGTTGGAAGTGAGTGAGAGTGAGAGTGAAGGGCATAGTAGGTTCTTATAGGCCGGCTGTCGGGCTGCTTCTAATGGCAACGGAGATTACGAAACTGTCCGTGTGCGAGGAGCACACATCGGTAACGGAGGTAAACTAACCTCCGTTGCCAACATATATTCCACTATTCACCCGTTGCCGATGTTGTGGGCCTGCTTTAACGGCCTAGTGCGGGCACGCGGGGGATGTCGCGATTTACCGTCGCCTAACTCCTGCCGTTGCCATAGAGGGGTATCCGATGTGTCGTTCTGTACTAGTGACTGGGCATCCCGTTGCCAGCTCTTTTTGCAAAATTAAAGGATAAGCGGATGTATATGCCGCTAGTCCAGGGTAAAAGTCCATTTGACAAGTAGAATAAAGAATAACCACACTACTTCCTCATGAGCTAGTAAACATTGACACAAAAGGGATATTAATGGTTTTGAATAATTTAAAGGTAGCACATGAAAAATTTACTTGGAGTGGCAAGGAAATACCACATATAGGTAGTTATGGTGGACACAAATGGCATGGGTTTGGCTCAAGGATTTGGATGCACGAGAAGCATTCCCTCTCAGTACGGTGGTTAAGGCTAGCAAGGTCATGTAGCAAGCATAAAAGTTGGGGATACACACAAATATACATGTAATAGAAGCAACCATGCTATCTTCCCTGTAAGCACAAATGTTTTAACTCAAAGAATACTAATCTTATTGGCTAGCAAGAAAGAAAGATAAAGGGATAATATTTTTGCATGTAATTCCCTCCTTCTACTTAAGTTTTCATGGTATTGTTGCTAATGACCAATACTAAGTTTGCCACAACTAATATAATTACTTGTGTACCCAAAAGTGGCGTCAATACCAATGGCAAGATCAGCACATAAAGGATTGCAGGCTAAAATAAAATGTACCGAAAGTAAAGGTGGAACTTCTCATTAATATTCTGAACAAAAACACACTCAAACCAACGGATACATGGATAACTAAAGGTGACACTCCACATCGCAAACCATCTTATAAGATAACTTCTCTACTCATGATATGACCACGAAATTATAAAAACGAAAAGATAAAGATGATACTGGGCACTCCCCCAAGCTTGGAACAAGCCAAGGGAGTGCCATTACCCCTTGACGATTTAGGCTTGATCTTGGTGGCGACTCCCTAATGAGCTTCTCGACCAAATCCTTCAATTCATCTATCTTGTATGTGAGGATGCGAATCATCTCCGTATTGTGTTCGATGCGGTTCATGAACTGGTCAGAAGGTGAATCCCAGCTCTTGGAATTGTTTCCCCACTTCTCACTGGACTTAGGGCTTTCTTTTCCTGCATTGTTAGATCGATCTATATCCCAACAAGTAGGCAACTCCATCTCCGGAACTCTCTCAAATTGATACTTATGGATGAGGGTATGAAAAGGGTTACTGGAGTTTGAGGCGAGTGTCTTGGGAAAGGCATGACGCGGCGCCTTACTTCCTGTGCCCATCATAGGATTGAAAGGGTTGGCAGTCACCCCGATGCTTGCAATAGTAGCGCGAGGACGTGGAGTTGAGTCTTCCTCTACTTCATCATCAGTTTCGCTCTTGACCTCCTCCTCGATCCTCTGGTCCATGATGTCCTCCACGGCCTCCTTGTTCTTGTTGTCGTTGGAGGAGACCATGGCGTTCTAAATCTGAAAACAGCTCCTGGCAGAAACAGCTCGAAACAAAACTCGACGAAAACACGATATACGGACCTCGGAGATCCGGGTGATTATATAGCAAAAAGTTTTACGACAAAAGGAAGGTACAGGACGAAACGGGGTCGGAGACGGGCTCCGAGGTGCCCACACGCACCCACGGCGCGGCCAGGGTGGGCCCGCGCCCAGGGGTGGTGTGGTGCCCTCGGGCACCGTTTCCTACCCTTTTCCGACTCATAATTTTCCATATTATGTAAAAACAACAAATATTTAAGTTGGAAAGTAAATCGCGAACTTTTTCTTACCGAAACTGTTACCTATTCCAAATCAGCTTCTGCAGTTGTCTGAATTTGACTTTTTATAAAATCCTCTGGAGTTACCACTTTGATAAAATCAACATCTTCATTATAAGAATCTCCAGAAATGTAATGCTTGAGTCTTTGACCATTAACCACTTGTGGTCTGTCCCCATCTAGTGAATTGATTTTAATCGCACCTGAGCGATAGACCTCCTCGATGATATAAGGTCCTTCCCATTTTGAAAGTAATTTTCCTGCAAAAAATCTGAGACGAGACCTATACAATAAAACTTTTTCACCTACGTTAAATTCTCTCTTAAGAATTCTTCTATCATGCCATTGCTTAACTTTCTCTTTAAAGAGCCTAGCATTTTCATAAGCTGCATTTCTCCATTCATCTAAAGAATTCAAATTAAGCAATCTCTTTTTACCGGCAAGTTTAAAGTCTCTATTAAGTTCTTTCACCGCCCAATAGGCTTTATGTTCTAATTCTAGAGGCAAATGACAAGCTTTTCCATAAACCATTTTGTAAGGAGACATTCCCATAGGATTTTTATAAGCAGTTCTATAAGCCCACAAAGCATCGTTAAGCTTTTTAGACCAATTTTTTCTAGATTTATTAACAGTCTTTTGCAAAATAGACTTAATCTCTCTATTTGACAATTCTACTTGACCACTTGTTTGGGGATGATATGGTGAAGCAATTCTATGATTAACATCATACTTAGCTAGAGTTTTTCTAAAAGCACCATGAATAAAATGAGAACCACCATCAGTCATGAGATATCTAGGCACACCAAACCTGGAAGATAATATCTTTAAGCATTTTTAATGATGTCTCACCATCAGCACTAGAAGTTGGTATAGCTTCTACCCATTTAGTAACATAATCAACAGCAACAAGTATATGAGTATAACCATTTGAGGAGGAAAAGGACCCATAAAGTCAAATCCCCAACAGTCAAAAGGTTCAATAACAAGAGAATAATTCATAGGCATTTCATTACGTCTACTAATGTTACCTACTCTTTGACATTCATCACATGATAAAACAAATTTTTGCATCTCTAAAAAGGGTAGGCCAATAAAAACCTGATTGTAGAACCTTTTGTGCAGTTCTATCTCCAGCGTGATGTCCTCCATAAGCACTTCCATGGCATTTGCTCAATATTTCTTTCTGTTCATACTCAGGAACACATCTTCGCATAATGCCATCTACTCCTTCTTTATACAAATGTGGGTCATCCCAAAAATAATGCCTCAAATCATAAAAGAACTTTCTTCTTTGCTGAGCTGTAAAGGTCGGAGGCAAATACTTGGCAACAATAAAGTTAGCATAATCAGCATACCAAGGACTTTCGCGTGAGCTTACCTTTATCGCAGCCAATTGTTCATTTGGAAAACTATCATTAACAGGTATAGGATCATCTGAAATGTTTTCTAATCTAGACAAATTATCAGCAACAGGATTTTCAGCACCTTTCCTATCTACAATATGTAAATCAAATTCTTGCAGTAGAAGTACCCATCTTATGAGCCTAGGCTTAGCATCTTTCTTTTCCATAAGGTATCTAATAGCAGCATGATCAGTGTGAATAGTAACTTTTGAATCAACAATATAAGGTCTAAATTTATCACAAGCAAAAACAACTGCTAAAAATTCCTTTTCAGTAGTAGCATAATTCTTTTGAGCGGCATCAAGTGTTTTACTAGCATAATGAATAACATTTAACTTCTTGTCTACCCGCTGTCCAAGAACAGCTCCTACAGCAAAATCACTAGCATCACACATTATTTCAAAAGGTAAAGTCCAATCAGGAGGTTGAACAACAGGAGCTGTGATTAAAGCCTTTTTTAGAGTTTCAAAAGCTTCCTTGCAATCATCATCAAAAACAAAAGGTACATCTTTTTGAAGAAGATTAGTGAGGGGTTTTGAAATTTTAGAGAAATCTTTAATAAACCTCCTATAGAAACCGGCATGACCAAGAATACTACGGATACCTTTCACATCCCTTGGACAGGGCATTTTCTCGATTGCTTCAACTTTAGCTCTGTCCACTTCAATACCTCTTTCAGAAATTTTGTGCCCTAGAACAATTCCTTCATTAACCATGAAATGACATTTCTCCCAATTAAGAACAAGATTAGTCTCCTCACATCTCTGCAAAACTTTATCAAGATTGTGCAAGCAATTATCAAAGGAAGTTCCGTAGACGGAAAAATCGTCCATGAATACTTCCACAATTTCTTCACAAAAACCATGAAAAATAGCAGACATGCATCTTTGGAACGTAGCAGGAGCATTACACAAACCAAAAGGCATACGTCTATAAGCATAAGTTCCATAAGGACAAGTAAAAGTAGTTTTCTCTTGATCTTGTGCTTTAACAGCAATTTGTGAGAATCCAGAATAACCATCAAGGAAACAAAAATGAGTTTTCTTAGACAACCTTTCTAACATTTGATTAATAAAAGGCAAAGGATAATGATCTTTTGTAACATCCCAAAATTATTAATCAGTAGTATTATTCCAAAAATGAGAGCCAACAAAAACTTTTGTTGATTATTATGTGTTGATTGTACCTTGTTACTTGTGTTATTTGTTTCTTGCTAATTGTGTGTTGCTTGCTCTAAATAAAAACATGAAGAAAAGAAGAGAAGTAAAATAAAAAGCAAAGCAAGAAAAATAATGCGACAAGTGTCACACAGAATTCTCCAAGTGAGAAATTGCTCTTCTTTCAAATAAAATTCAGTGGAGTGGTAATGTAAACACTCCCATTTTATTCTTACTACTTTTCCCTCTCAAATAATATTTTGAACTAGTTTTAAAATTCTAAAGTAAAATCAATTGAAATAAACTAAAATACCATAATTAAAACCCTATGAACAAAAATGATTCAAAACATTTTATTTTGAAATGCCAAATTTTGTGGAGCTTCTACATGTTATGGGGAAGCCACACAAATATTTGCAAATTTTTCTAAATAGTCTAAGTGCCCCAAATAAATTCCTAAAATGCTACTGGATTGAAAAAGAAATAAAAGAAAAATAGAAAAGAGGAGGCAGGGGGTTTTCTGCAAAAGTGCAGTCGTCTCCTACCCCTAGCTCACTGTCGCCGCCGCCGTGTCGCCGTGGCTGTCGACGCCGCGCCCAGGCCCCCAGGCCCCCCCCCAGCTCGCACCGCGCCTCTGCAGCCTCTGCTCCGCAGAGGAGAGCTCTCGAGCGCTCTCGCTCGCCCCGACGCAGCCCTGTCCCCCTCTGCTCCGCCGAGGAGAGCTCGACGGCGCCGGCCAAATTCGGCCCCCCCTCTGCTCCCCGACGCGCACCCCTCTACCCAGCCGCTCCTAGACCACGCCCGGACCCCGGAAGACCCCGCGTCGCCACGTACCTGCACCACCACCGCCCAAATCGAGCGGAGGATCCCGCGGGAGCGCCATGGACGCCGTCCGTGCTCCGCGACCACCATGGACCGCCTCCACGCTATAAACCCCCCCCCCCCCCGACCCCTCTGGAAGCACCACACCACCCCACACTCCCTCTCCACTCTCAGTTCGCCCGTGCACCGCCAGGAGGGCGTGCACGCTGCCGCCACTGCCGCCGTCGAGGTCGGACATGGCCGCGACGCCACACCCTCTCATTCTCTCCCCTCTGGCCCGTACTCTCTTCCTCCTGGACACCGCACTCACCCGCCCTTGTTTCCCTTTGATTCATGCACAGACGCGACCGCAGGAGCTCGCCGGAGTCCGTTGCCGTGGCCGTGGAAGTCCCCGGGCCTCCGCCGTCGATTCGCGTCATCGCCGCCGTCTGCCGTGCCCTCTAGGTGAGGTTTCCGTCCACCGCACCGTCGCCGGAGCCACGGCGCCACCCGATTTGGGTCGTCGCCGATGGACTCGAATGTGGGCCGTTCGATCTAGATCCAACGGCAGCGTACCCCTTCGCGTTTGATAGACGCTGACGGGATGGCCCCACCCGTCAGCGATTTAATAATTTCCCCGCGTGTGCTGAGTCACTGACGGGTGGACCCCACCCGTCAGATTTCTCAACATTATCCAAACAGAGCAAATTTTCTAATTTAGATTTCTCTGTGAAATCAGTACTGGACCCATTTTAGAAATTCAATATCTCGAGATCTGGACATCCAAATAAATCAAATCCAATTGCTCTGGAAAGCTTATGAAAAATTTTAACCAACCCAAGTGGATTCAATTCATTTAGATAAGTAATAAAAATGTATTATTAAAAATACTACAGAAGGTTTAAATTCTAAACTTGTTTGTTTCTGATACTCTGTTAAGCCAAATAATTCCAAACAAATTTTGTTAGCTTAGTACTGTCATGTATTAGCTTCCCTAATTTTGGTCGAATTATTTGGGCAGTGATAATTGTTTAGTATAAATTGAAGTTTGAACACCCTTCTGAACTAAAACATTTATAGATGTGTGTTGGTTAACCCAAATGAATTAGGACCAATTTTGTTAGGTCACAATTAGTCATGTTTAGTCACCCCTAAAAGGATTTAATTTTAGCATCAACAAAACTTAATTGGTAGCTAAAACTTGATTATTAAGTTACTGGATTAAAACATTTGTGTAGGGAGTTTGGTAACTCCAATTAATCCCAATCAAATTGGGTTGTCTTCTACACATCAGTAGCTTTCTGTAGAAATTTAGTTTGTATTTTTGTGACCAACAAAACTCAAGTTGTGGAATTGAACATGTTCAACAAGTTTCTGCCATAATTTAGACATAAATTAATAATGTTTAATTCAATTAATTTGAACCAAATTGTATTGTTTGTTATGTGCAGTGGCTATTTAGAGCATTTAGGATTGAAATGTTGTGATGTTGCTTGAGTAGTTTAGTGATTGTTTGTATTTGTTTGTTTATTTATTAGACGAAAACGCTGTCGGATTTATCGAGGAAGGAGAGTTTGTTGAATCTGAAGATCAAGACCAAGGTCACTTTGCCGAGCAAGGCAAGCTACTCTCTGAGCTTGCACACAAAATATGCATTATTTTGATATCATGATTTACTCTTAAGGCAAAGATTTATGAAACCTTTTCAAAACATATATGGAAATTATTTTGCCACCTATGTAGAAATATAAGATAGCTATATCAAAATTATAGGATGGGAAAAATAAATATTGTTTATTCAAAACTCCTTTGAAAATACTTGTGTGAGTATGGAATGCCGAGATGTCGGTGTTGGAATGGAGAAGTGGAGAATGGAGATGTTTATGAAAAATGCACAGTGTGTCCTAGTACTATGACGACCAATCTTACCCTGTGCGACCACATTTACCCACATATGGGAAAAGGGCTTAGTCATATAATTTGCTCATATTAGTATGGGATGCCTCATCAACGGAGATGACTCCGTTATGCATGAGGGATAGTGTGTTGATCTACCCCTGACCCGGGTCCTCGCTCAAACTCTATGAAAAGATAAGGAGGAGGATTGAAGGTTCCACCATAAACCGCCGGCAAAACCTATGAGTCCTCACACTTAGATTCCGACGGGCTTGGTTAAGTGTTGATGGAAGTGTCATATGGGCAGGATCCTATACTAGCATGAGCAAAGGACAGGCTATGGTCGGTGGCTTACTTCGCATACACCTTGTATGGCGAGACGTGGCAGACACGATGAGTTGCCGGATGGATGTGGGAAAAGCGTGCTACCTCTGCAGAGTGTAAAACTATTCGAATAGCCGAGTCCTCGGATATGGACAGTTGGGAGGCTGTCCTAAGACCATGTGCAAGTTTTTGAAAGACTTTGAGTTTTAAAAAAAAATGAAGTGGAGAATGTTCCATACACCTATACCAATGGATCGGTATGAGGTTGTTGGAGGAAGTGGACCATGATGGACTATGGTCGGAAAAAGGGGAGTTTTGGAGAAACAATAAATGGTGATTTCTTTAAAATGGTTATAAAACTCTTCTTACCTTTTTCAATAAAGATATAGAGATGTTTTAAATAAATAAAAGTTGAAATAAAATAAAACTAGTGCATACTCATGTTGGGGTAGTTTGCGAGTACATTCAAATGTACTCATATTGGTTTCGTCCCTGGCTATTGTCCTAGCCAGACTACGAGGAGGAGCACTACGCCGAGCAGGAGTATGGCGACTTCTACGCGAACTAAGGATCTCCATAAGTCAGCTGCCTGTCGGGTCGTCATCGTTAGAATTGATGTCTACTACGCCGTAGCTTCCGCTGATATTTTGGTTTGGCCCATGAAGGCACCTATGTAAGACTTGGTCTAAATGACCATTTATGTAAGACTTTTAATTCGGTATTGTAATGGATGTAAACTTTGGTATCCAATTCGGATTATGTGCAACGACAGACTGATCACGGGATCGTTGTGTTAAGCATAATCGGGTATTTCGGACAGCTAGTCCGGGGTCCCCACAGACTTGGTATCAGAGCCATCCTGACTTTAAGAACCTTAGTTAGCATGGTCGCTAGATAAAGTTACAAAAGTTAATTTCTAAAAAAAAGGAGTGAAGTATTTTCGAAAACTGCTTATCTCCAATCCTCTTACTTATGCAAAATTTTACTCTCATTAAATATTCATTTTCCCTTGTATCCTTAAAATTTTGCACACTTCTCATTAAGCTTAAAATTCGACTCACTTGTTGCCTCACTACATTTAAAATTTTGATACACTCGTCACTCACTAACTTAAAACTTTGCTTAAAATTTGTAGATGGCACTCCATTGGACCGAGTTCGTTCAGCTTGAGAGGGACAGCAAGCTGACGTTCGAGAATGACTTGTTCGAGTTGAGCAAGCTGTTAGGTCGCCCCGCTCCAGAGTTCAAAGGAGCTCAGGTTGACGTTCACGGAGTCGGGAGACTGAGTTGGCTCATCGAGTCGTCGTTCGCAGGAACATCAAGTCTCCCAGTTCCAGGACGATCATCTTCACCACCAAGGCTTCTACCTGGGTTGACGGTCTCTGTACTGCCACACAGAGGTTGCTGGCCCGACTTTGTGAGGAGCACAAGGGAGTTGGCGAACTCCGTTTCCGGTTCTACGGGAGGCGCAACAGCGACGGACACCCTACTCCTACCCTTTGCCACCCGATGTTTGGGAGCTACATCATGGACATGGAGCTCTTACTTCAGTACACCCAGGATGATCTGATGCGCACTAGAGTTCAGCTTCACTTTGATCGCATCTCGCTTGTTGAGATTCGCGAGAACGAGGAGAAGCTGCTGGAGGAGAAGGTCGCTCTTCTCCAGAAGAGGACCCAGCTGAGGAGGACCATCGTGAAGCTCCGCAAGAAGGTGGCGGAGCAGGAGAGCTGATCGAGGATCTAGAGCACCATACTGACGAGATGGAGGAGGAGGGCGAGGATCTCCGCAAGGAGAACAACGCTTTCCTCAGTGACGATGATGACTTCTGGAGGAGATGGATTATGATCAGGAGGATGACGAGGAGGAGTTAGTTGACGAGGAGGAGGAGCCACTCGAGGCAGTTCTCGAGGACGAGGAGGAGGACCCGAGGAGCCACCTACCAGTCAGACGCTGACGTCGAGCCGAGCTGAGGTTCCACCTCAGTAGGCGAGTGACTTGAGTACTACCGCAGGATTAGGTTGACCCCCTATCGCTAGTCGAGTCGAAGTAGTGGTTCTTTTGGAAACCAGTGTTATGTATCTTAGATGTAAGGTGATGTTGTAAGCTTGATGTTGTAAGCTTGATGTTGTTGTGAACTCCTTGATGTGATGTTGTGATATATAAGTATGTTTGTCTTGTTTGATCTGTGTAAATATTTTCCATATAATCCTTAAATTAATCAACCACTTGCGAAATCGTCTTTTCCCTTAGTCGAACTTTTTTGCCTTGCCTCTTATACCCGGTGTGCTTCAGGATGCGCCCGTCGCACCACGCGGAGGAGGATCAGCACCACCACCACCGGACCCAACCCCCGCCCAACTTCTCGCGCTTATCATGGAGGAACGTGAAAATGCCCGGAGGAGCGCCAAGCTCATCTCGCTGCCCTGCAGCAGATCGCTGCCGCCCATCTCAACCAAACAACAACAATAACAACAACAACAACAACAATGGTGGTAATGGCAATGGCGATGGAAACCAGCGATCCACCTTAGGCGATTTCCAGAAGACCAACCCACCACCTACTCCAAGGGACTTCACCCACTGGAGGCCGATGATTGGCTTCGCACCATCGACAACAATCTGGAAGTTGCTGCTGTGGGAGAAAATGAGAAAGTGTTGTATGCAACCCACTATCTCGCTGGACCTGCACGAGCTTGGTGGGAAACTACCAAGGCTCTCCAGCAAGCTGGTCATGTTATCAACTGGGCTGAGTTCCAGGAGAAGTTCCGCAAGAAGCACATTCCTGCGGACTCATTGATAGGAAGAAGGATGAATTCCGCAAGCTGAGGCAGGGAAGTAGAGATGTGGTCGGTTATCTGGATGAGTTTACCGACTTATCTCGGTATGCTCCTGATGACACCGACACTGAGAAGAAGAAGATGGAGCGTTTCATGAGTGGACTTCATGATGAACTGCAGTGTGCTCTGGTTATCCATGACTTCTATGATCTGGAGTCACTTGTGGACAAAGCCATCCAGCTGGAGACCAAGCGCAAGTCTATGTTTGAAGGTCGCAAGAGGAGGATGAATGCTCAGGAAGGTTCGAGCAGTCAGAAGCCTCGTATCTTTCAGCAAAACCCCAAGCCTGCCTATCGACCACCCAAGCTCCACGCCCCAATTTCCCTAATCGCCCAAACAACTTCAACCGCCCCAATGACAATAACCGTCCCGGAGGAAACTTCAACAACTTCAACCGCAATGCCAATGTTGTCTGCTTTGAATGCGGCAACAAGGGTCACTACTCCAGAGAATGCCCCAATCCCAAGAGGAATGTTCAGCGCCCCAATGCCCGGCACCGAACAATGGTCAAGCCGCAATGGAAATGGAAATGGCAAGAATGCCGCACCCCGCGGAAATGTTGCTGTTGCCAAGGGTCGTCTGCACCACATCAATGCTGAAGAAGCCCAGGATGCGCCAGATGTTGTGCTGGGTACGTTCCTTGTCAACTCAGTACCTGCAACTGTTCTGTTTGATTCTGGTGCTACCCATTCATTTGTTACCCAAGAATTTGTTGCTAAGGGAGGTTTAGTCGAGAGCCTCTTACCCAAACCCATGGTCATCCAAATCCCAGAATCCACCGTAGAGACCAAGATGTTTTGCTCCGATGTACCCCTTGAGATCAAAGGAGAAAAGTTTCCAGTTAACTTAATCGTTCTGGGAACCCAAGGCATCGATGTTATACTCGGTATGAATTGGTTGCCAAGTACCATGGTCGAATTGACTGTGCCAGAAGAGCTGTATCCATCACCACCGACAAAGAAGTAGAAGTGGAGTATGTGTCTGAAACCAACCATTCTCACCCAGGCTGCCATGAGAGCATAGCTCGACCCACCCTAGATGAGATCCGTGTTGTTCACCTATTCCGAGATGTTTTCCCTGAAGAATTGCCTGGTATGCCGCCATATCGGGATATTGAGTTCATAATTGAGCTTATCCCAGGAACAGCCCCTATATCCCAAAAGCCTTATCGGATGAATCCGGAAGAACTGGTTGAGTTGAAGAAGCAATTGGCAGATATGCTCAGCAAGGACTTGTTCGTCCAAGCGCTTCACCTTGGGGATCACCCATTATTTTTGTGGACAAGAGAGACGGTACCACACGCCTGTGTGTGGATTATCGCAAGCTGAATGACGTGACCATTAAAAACAAGTACCCTCTTCCCAAGATCGAGGATCTGTTCGATCAAATGAACGGAGCCCGAGTTTTTCCAAGATCGATCTTGTAACAGCCCACTTTTGGTAATGCAAATATGAACCAAATTTTCACTTTGCATCTCATCTTTGCATCATGGCATGCATGCATCATCTTAATGTTGCACTAAGTTGTTAAGCATCGCAATGAAAATGTCGTTGGAGTTGTTGAACAAAAGTTTACTTTTCCAATCTATATTTGTCCAGGAAGTTCCAAGTGTTCAAAACTTTATTTTTGCTTTGATCCAAAATTTCTAAAGCAACAACATGTGGAGGTTGAGCAAAATCCTTTTCTAAACCTCTTTGAGCAAAGGAGGTTAAAAACATTTTATTTTGAGGCGCCAATTTTTGTGGAGCTTCTACTTGGTATGGGGAGGCTACCCAAATTTTCCCAAATTTTTATAAAATGTTTTGGTGCCCTAATAAAATTCAGAAGAAGAAAGTGAAGGAAAAGACCCAGGCGGCGGTAGTACCGCTGGGTTAAGCGGTAGTACCGCCCGAGTGCTGCCGCCACCGCTACCGCAGCAGCTACCGCCAGAATCGGCGTCTGACGCGCGTGCCGGTACCAACTGGTACCGCTGCCGGTACCGCCGCCGGTACCGCCGAGGTGGGAAGAACGAAACCCGACCGCACCAGCGGTACCACCGCTGCGGGATTTTCAGCACGGGCTAAAGGCCACTGCCCCTGCCCTATCCACTCTCTCTCTCTCTCTCCTTTCTTCCCCACAAGCTCCAAACCGAGCCCGCCATGGCCGAGCTCGCCGCCGGAGTTTGAGCTAGGCCCGAGCAAATCGAAGACCATAGGAAGTTGCACCTACGTCCTCTACCATTCCACCGAAGGAATCAAGCCAAAGCGTTGTACATTGCCCGGATTCGCGTTCTTCGTCCGTGACGCGCGCCGCACTCCAAGCAAGTTGCCGCCAACTCCGACCGTCCCCTTCCCTCTCGAGCTCACAAGCAAGTTCAGGGTGAGCAAGCACACCTCCTGGACACCCTCATTTTCCTTCCCTCCCCCTCTTGTTGCAATTCTAGCCTTAGCCCGCAAGTTTCTAGCCGTAGTTGAGGTTCTAGACCGGATACTCCGGCCCACCGAGTTCCCTGAGACCGGAAACTCCGGTCTGGCCAGACAATCTGAATTGCTCCTTTTTCTTAGACGATTGTTCCATTGAATCTTTGAAGCTAATCTTTGCTTGCTTAATCAACCAAACCATGCATCCTCACATGTCATGACATTCATATGCAAGATAACCTTGGGTTCATCTATAGTAATCAACAAGTAAAGGTGATGCATTACTTACCCTCACGGTGTACTCAAGATGTACCCTTTTTGCATCCGAGCTCCGTTTAAATTGTGTAGCTGGAATCATCCTCCTCTCAAGGATTAAAAGGTCATGTCATCATGTGGTTGTGCATTGCATTGATAAACATGTGTGTGATTGATTTGTTTCTTTGCTTCGTTAGATCAAGCCGACGGGGTTACTACACAATACCCCGAGGATCCGTACTACCACGTGGATCAAGGCAAGCGTAATCCCCCCTCTGAGCATATCTTATCCTATTTTCCGCAAATATTTTCTCCACTATAATATTGCATGCGGTTCCAAATGTCAATTTGCTTGGATTAGAGTATCCTATAGTTGCATTAAGATTCCGATGCCAATTACCTGTTTCCCCTCCTATTATCCATAGGATTTGTATTGTTGGCCTGAGATACTAAACTATGATATGTTGATGCTTAGCCATGCTTAGGCAAATATTATCCGTCCGATGGATATTTCATGTTGGAGCAGGTGTGAAATGTTCAGATGATGTGGAGAATTGTGGTGACAGGTAATAAGATGCTTAAAGGTGGGGATGAGAGGCCACTTCTGTATGGTGGTGTTTTGTCTCAGTCTCGCCGCCTAGGTGCGAGTTCTTTACCTCTTGAACCAAGAATGAGCGCGCTTCCTTTCGGTGGGGTATATGGAGCCCTCGTCGACCGACTAACTTGGGCGGGACTAGCCAGGGTCCTCTAGTTTGAGCTTCCATTTGCGTGTGCGTGAAGATGGTGGCCAAGACTGAGATGAGGATGGTGGTGTTTAGGAAAATGAGTGGCCACGGGACAGGGTGTTGGAGGCACTGAACCTGTCTCGTCCTCACTGATGATCCTGGGTTAGTCTTTAACAAGGTAAAGGTTGTAACCGTTCCCACTCAGCCGGCTTTCCCCGGAAGAGAGCTACGTGTAGGCACTGAGCCGGGCGGTACCGAAGGTAAACACAGTGCACCCCTGCAGGGTTAAATCTTTTTGAAAAGCCGTGTCCACGGTTACGGACAACTTGGGAAAGGACGATAAGACCATAGAATAACTTTAACGGAATGATTAAAAACTGGGTACTAGAGGTACCATTCAAGATTGCAAGGTGAGCTTCCTCGAGGGTGGTTCGGGGAGGTGCCTTTGTTGAACAGGTACAGTGGTTGATGATGATTGAGGTTGAGAAAAGTGATCAAGAAAAAGTCACTTCTTACCCCCTTTTGAAAATACTCTGAATAGTCGATGCCATTGAGTTACGTCTTGTTAAAATAAAATCAGCTTTATGCAAAACAGCCATAAAACCTTGAAAGCCAATCATCGAGCATATATTAGCTCTTAATCTTGCGAGTTCGTCGAACTCAACGTCGTTTGCTTATTTTCAGGAGAGGACTTCACCGACCTCGAAGGTGGGTTCTTTGTGGACGTCGACGAGTAGTCTGGGGTTCCCAGGTGGCAGCTTGGGACATCCCGGAACAGATGGCGCTGGATGTTTATCTGTAGGCCTCTAGGCCCTAATTTGGTTCTTGTTGTTTAGAACAACCTAATTCGCTTCCGCTTGTTGTAATGTTGGGTCCGTGACCTCTGGTTGTCATTTGCTATCTTTCTCTATTATAAGAGTTGAACTATAATGATTTGTGTCGTAGAGTCTGTGATGTGCCAGTTGTTCCACAAGTCTTGATCTCTCTATTATGCAATGAGGGCTGTGCCTGTGTTAAGGCATCAATCGGGGTGTTGTGTTGCCGATGATCCATTCCGAGCAACACCTGCCAAAGGTTTTGGCCGGGGATTGGTAAACCCGTAACCTCCGGTTGTATCGCTTAACCGGTGACACACAGCATCACTGTATAGCAGTCGGGTCGGGGCGCCACAAGTTGGTATCAGAGCAGTACTGCCTGTAGGAAACCCTTCTACTGGTCGATGTTGAGTCTAGTGTTTGTGAAAATATCTTGAACCTAAAAATGAGTTATGAAAACCATCTTAGGATTCTTTTTACTCCTTATCTGGTTACCCTCTAATCTCGGTGCAATCTTATCTCGATTTGGGTTTAAAGGTTTTACTCCTCGTCTGTTACTTCAAAATGATTAGAAACGGGGTTGGGTTCTACCTCTCGTGTTATGTGTCCAGTTGCTCCCGCTGCGTTGCAATCCCAAATCAACTCAGATGTTTCTACCGAGTCAAATCATTTGATCCTTTCTTTGGGTTTTAACCCAAGGACTTGAACATAAGGTCCCGGATTGTGCCAACTAGAGTGTGTTAAGTGGTGATTTCTTAACTCTCGCTAGTAGCACATGATGCTGATCTTCGACCCAAGTTCTATCTTGTTGGTTCCTTGTCAATTGTTGTACAATGTATTATCGTCCCTAGTCTGTGTACTTGTGTAGACGCTAATACTATTGTTCGACCATTCGGAGAAAGATACTAACTGTGTCATTGTAAAATCTCCAGAATGGCTCGAGGAGGTCGTGGAGGCCGCGGTGGTCGCGGTACCCACAATGATGATGAGGATGATCTGCCGCCACCACCCTCGATGGCTGAGGTCTTGATGGCCATTGAGGAAAACCGTGGGCGCAATGAGCGCTTGCTGGAGCAGTTGGTGCAGCAGAATGCACGGAGGAACGAGTGCAACACTCTCACTGAGTTTCTGCGCTCACAGCCACCCACCTTTGCTGATGCTAGGAGCCCCTGGAAGCTGATGATTGGCTCCGTGCTTTGGAGCGCAAGTTCTCCGCGCTGCATGTCCCAGTGGGAGCAAGTCAACTTTGCCACCTACCTCTTGGTTGGTGCTGCTGGCTGTTGGTGGGAAGCCATGTGGCTTTGTTTCCAGCCAACCATGTCTTCACCTGGGCTGATTTCGCACTGCCTTCCGTGCGGAGTACATTCCCCAGCCGATCATGGACTTGAAGAGGAGGGAGTTCCTGGATTTGCAACAGGGACGGATGGACCTCCGCACTTATGGTCGTGAGTTCAACCATCTCTCTCGTTACGCCCCAAGGGACGTGACCAATGATGCTGACAAGCAAGAGCTGTTCCGCAAGGGTCTGATCCGCAGCTCGCTATGAGTTGCCCTTCAGGTTCCAGACCTATCAGGAGCTGTTCAACCAGGCTTTCACTCTGAGCAAGGAAGAAAGGAACTTGAAGCTTCCAAGAGGCCCGCACGGGGACCACCAGAGTTCCTCGGGTTCTGAGAGCAAGAAGCGCAGGGTGTTTGTCCCTACAGCGCCGTACCTCGTGCTCCTTCATGCCGAGGCAGCAGGATATAGGCCACCTCCTCCGCGCCCCACTACTTCGACACTTGGGGTAGGCGGAAGTGGGTACCGTCCTATGCTACCTGCTCCACCTGGAGTCACTTGCTACACCTGTGGCCAGGCTGGCCACTACTCCAGGGAGTGCCCCCAGAAGGCACCTCTCGCGATAACTCCTGCACGAGCCCCTGCCACTCCAACTGGCAAGGCTGGACCTATTGTGCGTGGTCGCCTGAACCACGTCTCTGCTGAAGAAGCTGAAGATGACCCCGGCGTTCTTATGGGTGAGTTACGAATCAACGGCAATCAGCTACAGTTTTGTTTGATTCTGGAGCATCGCATTCATTCATATCCATAGCTTTTGCAAAAGACCACAAATACCGTTCGAGAAAATGAGCGTCCCTTGGTGATCTCCACCTGGCTCCAAATGGCAAACCGATGGGTTACTCCTGAGGTCCAGATTAATATAGGTTCCTTGTCTTTTCCTTATGCCTTGGTAGCTCTGAAGTCCAAAGGCATTGATGTCATACTGGGCATGAACTGGCTAGCCAAATACCAGGCTAATCTCGACTGTGCTGCCAAGACCATTACTGACCGCTCCTTCCGGTGACATTGTGAAGTATTGGCCTGCACATCAATACCTCCGTCCGCCGTCGTACCCAACTCACCTGAGATCTCCTTTGCTTTATGGAAGGCGAATCCCCTCCTGAAATCCAGGACATACACGTGGTGTGTGACTTCCCGGATGTGTTCCCGGAAGAATTGCCTGGCATGCCTCCTGACCGAAGTGTGGAGTTTGTCATAGATCTACTTCCCGGTACGCTCCAATTTCCAAGAAGCCCTACCGTATGCCGGTGGAAGAGTTGGCTCTGTTGAAAGAGCAAATTGATCAGCTGTTAGCTAAGGAGTTCATCCAGCCTAGCAGTTCACCTTGGGGTTGTCCGGTACTCTTTGTCAAGAAGAGGGATTCTACCGTGCCTCGTCTAGTCTCTGACTATCGACCGTTGAATGCGGTGACAATCAAGAACAAGTATCCTATTCCTCGCATCAATGATCTGTTGGATCAGTTAGCTGGTGCAACGGTATTCTCCAAGATGGATCTGAGGTCAGGCTACCATCAGATAAAAATCAGAAAGGAGGATATTCCAAAGACGGCATTTGTTACTCGTTATGGCTCATATGAGTATACCGTCATGTCCTTTGGTCTCACAATGCTCCAGCTACTTTCATGAGGCTCATGAACTCCATCTTCATGGATTATCTTGACAAGTTTGTCGTCATTTACATGATGACATCCTCATCTATTCCAAAACCAATGAAGAGCATGAGGAACATCTTCGTTTGGTTCTGACAGACTTCGAGAACACCGCCTCTATGCCAAGTTCTCCAAGTGTGAGTTTTGGTTGGATAATCTCATCTTCCTTGGTCATGTGATATCCGCAATGGTGTGGCTGTCATTCCTGACAAGATTCAGTCCATTCTGGATTGGAAAACTCCAATGTCAGTCAAGGACATTCGTAGCTTTCTCGGATTGGGGGTTACTACCGCCGATTCATCGAAGGTTTCTCCAAGATAGCCAAGGCCCTGACTGACCTTCTCAAGAAGGAAAAAAGTTTGTATGGTCGGCCGAAGCTGAAGAGAGTTTCAAACACTGAAAGCCAAGCTCACGTCCGCTCCTGTGCTTGTCCTGCCGGACAAGCAAGGATTTCGTCGTCTTCTGTGACGCTCTCTACAAGGCTTGGGCTGTGTGCTAATGCAAGATGGCCATGTGGTGGCATATGCTTCTCGCCAACTTAAGCCGCATGAGCTCAACTACCCAACTCATGATCTAGAACTTGCCGCGGTGGTCTATGCTTTGAAGCAATGGAGACCATACCTGTTTGGTAACCGTTGCGAGATCTTCTCGGATCACAAGAGTCTGAAGTACCTCTTCACCCAGCCGGATTTAAATCTCAGGCAAAGGCGTTGGTTGGAGTTAATCACGGACTACAATGTGAGTCTGAACTATCAACCCGGCAAAGCAAACGTCGTGGCTGACGCGCTAAGTCGGAAGTCCTATTGCAACAATCTGATGATTGAAAGGCCCAACCTGCTCTTCATGAAGAGTTCCGTTTGAACCTGGAAATTGTTCCCTCCGGCTACCTTGCAAATCTGGAGATCAAAGCTACTCTTGTAGACCAGATTAAGGATGCTCAGAAGCTGGATGAGGGTATTCTGAAATCAAGAGAACATTGCTAGTGGAAGGCCAAATGTTTCTCGGAAGATGAATCCGGAGTTGTTTATTTTGGTGACCGCTTGGTAGTGCCAAAGAACCGGAATTGAGGGAGCTCATCTCCAAGAAGCTCATGAATCACCTCTCTCTATTCATCCCGGTAGTACCAAATGTACCAAGACCTTCGCCACAATTCTGGTGGACTCGTATGAAACGAGAAATTGCCAAGTATGTTGCTGAATGCGACACATGTCGACGGGTAAAGGCTGAACATCAAAGACCTGCCGGCACTCTCCGCCCTATTGCAGTCCCGAGTGGAAATGGGATGAAATTGGTATGGACTTCATCACCGGGTTTCCCGATCTCAAAAGGGCAACAATGCAATCTGGGTAATCATTGATCGTCTTTCCAAGGTTGCTCACTTCCTACCAGTCCGTGATGATATACGGGCAAGTCAACTTGCTGATTATATTTGGCTCGTATTGTTCCATTGCATGGGGTCCCTCTGAGGATCATATCGGACCGTGGAAGTATCTTTGTATCCAAGTTTTGGCAGAGTTTCCAAACTGCTATGGGGTCCCGTCTCAACTTCAGTACCGCCTACCATCCCAAACTGATGGTCAGACCGAAAGAGTGAACCAAGTTTGGAAGACATGCTTAGGGCATGTGTGATCTCTTTTGGCAAGGGTTGGGAAAAGTATCTCCCTTTCGCGGAGTTCTCCTACAACAATAGCTATCAAGCTAGTCTGGGCATGGCTCCATTCGAGGCTCTATATGGAAGAAAATGCCGCACTCCTCTAAATTGGTCCGAGACCGGAGAGAGAGCACTCTTTGGTCCGGATGTGATCAATGAAGCTGAGGAGAAGGTTCGAATCATAAGAGAGAATCTGAAGATTGCTCAGTCTAGGCAGAAGAGCTACTATGATAAGCACCATCAGGAAATTCACTATGAAATTGGTGATAAAGCTTATCTCCGTGTCTCTCCCCTTCGTGGCGTTCGCCGCTTCGGAATCAAAGGGAAATTGGCCCCTCGCTATGTTGGTCCTTTCACCGTTCTGGCCAAGCGAGGAGATCTTTCTTATAAGTTGGAGTTACCGGTCTTTAAATGTACATGATGTGTTTCATGTCTCCCAACTTCGCCGGTGCTTCAAGGATCCTATCCATGGGGTCAATCATGAAGAGCTAGATCTCCAGGAAGATCTCACTTATCGGAGCATCCTATCCGTGTTTGGATGAAGCCGAAAGGAAGACCCGAACAAGACTACCAAGTTCCTAAAGTTCAGTGGTCTCACCACTCCGAAGAGAAGCAACTTGGGAACGAGAGTCTAGTCTTCGTGAGGAGTATCCCGACTTCTTTTCGCAACCTTAGAATCTCGGGACGAGATTCCTGTAAGGAGGGTAGAATTGTAACAGCCCACTTTTGGTAATGCAAAATATGAACCAAATTTTCACTTTGCATCTCATCTTTGCATCATGGCATGCATGCATCATCTTAATGTTGCACTAAGTTGTTAAGCATCGCAATGAAAATGTCGTTGGAGTTGTTGAACAAAAGTTTACTTTCCAATCTATATTTGTCCAGGAAGTTCCAAGTGTTCAAAACTTTATTTTTGCTTTGATCCAAAATTTCTAAAGCAACAACATGTGGAGGTTGAGCAAAATCCTTTTCTAAACCTCTTTGAGCAAAGGAGGTTAAAAACATTTTATTTTGAGGCGCCAATTTTTGTGGAGCTTCTACTTGGTATGGGGAGGCTACCCAAATTTTCCCAAATTTTTATAAAATGTTTTGGTGCCCTAATAAAATTCAGAAGAAGAAAGTGAAGGAAAAGACCCAGGCGGCGGTAGTACCGCTGGGTTAAGCGGTAGTAACGCCCGAGTGCTGCCGCACCGCTACCGCAGCAGCTACCGCCAGAATCGGCGTCTGACGCGCGTGCCGGTACCAACTGGTACCGCTGCCGGTACCGCCGCCGGTACCGCCGAGGTGGGAAGAACAAAACCCGACCGCAGCAGCGATACCACCGCTGGGTTAAGCGGTAGTACCGCCGCTGCGGGATTTTCAGCACGGGCTAAAGCCACTGCCCCTGCCCTATCCACTCTCTCTCTCTCTCTCCTTTCTTCCCCACAAGCTCCAAACCGAGCCCGCCATGGCCGAGCTCGCCGCCGGAGTTTGAGCTAGGCCCGAGCAAATCGAAGACCATAGGAAGTTGCACCTCGACGTCCTCTACCATTCCACCGAAGGAATCAAGCCAAAGCGTTGTACATTGCCGGATTCGCGTTCTTCGTCCGTGACGCGCGCCGCACTCCAAGCAAGTTGCCGCCAACTCCGACCGTCCCCTTCCCTCTCGAGCTCACAAGCAAGTTCAGGGTGAGCAAGCACACCTCCTGGACACCCTCATTTTCCTTCCCTCCCCCTCTTGTTGCAATTCTAGCCTTAGCCCGCAAGTTTCTAGCCGTAGTTGAGGTTCTAGACCGGATACTCCGGCCCACGAGTTCCCTGAGACCAGAAACTCCGGTCTGGCAGACAATCTGAATTGCTCCTTTTTCTTAGACGATTGTTCCATTGAATCTCTGAAGCTAATCTTTGCTTGCTTAATCAACCAAACCATGCATCCTCACATGTCATGACATTCATATGCAAGATAACCTTGGTTCATCTATAGTAATCAACAAGTAAAGGTGATGCATTACTTACCCTCACGGTGTACTCAAGATGTACCCTTTTTGCATCGAGCTCCGTTTAAATTGTGTAGCTGGAATCATCCTCTCTCAAGGATTAAAAGGTCATGTCATCATGTGGTTGTGCATTGCATTGATAAACATGTGTGGTGATTGATTTGTTTCTTTGCTTCGTTAGATCAAGCCGACGGGGTTACTACACAATACCCGAGGATCCGTACTACCACGTGGATCAAGGCAAGCGTAATCCCCCCTCTGAGCATATCTTATCCTATTTTCCGCAAATATTTTCTCCACTATAATATTGCATGCGGTTCCAAATGTCAATTTGCTTGGATTAGAGTATCCTATAGTTGCATTAAGATTCCGATGCCAATTACCTGTTTCCCCTCCTATTATCCATAGGATTTGTATTGTTGGCCTGAGATACTAAACTATGATATGTTGATGCTTAGCCATGCTTAGGCAAATATTATCCGTCCGATGGATATTTCATGTTGGAGCAGGTGTGAAATGTTCAGATGATGTGAGAATTGTGGTGACAGGTAATAAGATGCTTAAAGGTGGGGATGAGAGGCCACTTCGGTATGGTGGTTTTTGTCTCAGTCTCGCCGCCTAGGTGCGAGTTCTTTACCTCTTGAACCAAGAATGAGCGCGCTTCCTTTCGGTGGGGTATATGGAGCCCTCATCGACCGACTAACTTGGGCGGGACTAGCCAGGGTCCTCTAGTTTGAGCTTCCATTTGCGTGTGCGTGAAGATGGTGGCCAAGACTGAGATGAGGATGGTGGTGTTTAGGAAAATGAGTGGCCACGGGACAGGGTGTTGGAGGCACTGAACCTGTCTCGTCCTCACTGATGATCCTGGGTTAGTCTTTAACAAGGTAAAGGTTGTAACCGTTCCCACTCAGCCGGCTTTCCCCGGAAGAGAGCTACGTGTAGGCACTGAGCCGGGCGGTACCGAAGGTAAACACAGTGCACCCCTGCAGGGTTAAATCTTTTCGAAAAGCCGTGTCCACGGTTACGGACAACTTGGGAAAGGACGATAAGACCATAGAATAACTTTAACGGAATGATTAAAAACTGGGTACTAGAGGTACCATTCAAGATTGCAAGGTGAGCTTCCTCGATGGGTGGTTCGGGGAGGTGCCTTTGTTGAACAGGTACAGTGGTTGATGATGATTGAGGTTGAGAAAAGTGATCAAGAAAAGAGTCACTTCTTACCCCCTTTTGAAAATACTCTGAATAGTCGTTGCCATTGAGTTACGTCTTGTTAAAATAAAATCAGCTTTATGCAAAACAGCCATAAAACCTTGAAAGCCAATATCGAGCATATATTAGCTCTTAATCTTGCGAGTTCGTCGAACTCAACGTCGTTTGCTTATTTTCAGGAGAGGACTTCACCGACCTCGAAGGTGGGTTCTTTGTGGACGTCGACGAGTAGTCTGGGGTTCCCAGGTGGCAGCTTGGGACATCCCGGAACAGCTGGCGCTGGATGTTATCTGTAGGCCTCTTAGGCCCTAATTTGGTTCTTGTTGTTTAGAACAACCTAATTCGCTTCCGCTTGTTGTAATGTTGGGTCCGTGACCTCTGGTTGTCATTTGCTATCTTTCTCTATTATAAGAGTTGAACTTTAATATTTGTGTCGTAGAGTCTGTGATGTGCAGTTGTTCCACAAGTCTTGATCTCTCTATTATGCAATGAGGGCTGTGCCTGTGTTAAGGCATCATCGGGGTGTTGTGTTGCCGATGATCCATTCCGAGCAACACCTGCCAAAGGTTTTGGCCGGGGATTGGTAAACCGTAACCTCCGGTTGTATCGCTTAACCGGTGACACACAGCATCACTGTATAGCAGTCGGGTCGGGCGCCACAGATCTTCGGACAGGTTACCATCAGTTGAAGATCCGAGAGACAGACTTCCCAAGACCGCCTTCACCACCCGTTACGGTTTGTTTGAATACACCGTGATGTCCTTTTGGTCTGACCAATGCCCCAGCCTATTTCATGAATCTCATGAACAAGATTTTCATGGAATACCTCGACAAGTTCGTGGTAGTTTTCCTCGATGACATCCTTATTTATTCCAAGACCGAAGAAGAGCATGCTGATCACCT